>JAEQBH010008071.1:0-94940 GCA_016808115.1 Tetrastigma voinierianum
TTTGATTGAGTTGGACATGTAACTGTAAGCAAAACTTGATGCGGAGTTATGAACAAGCGAGAAACAACGAAAGAAGAATACTGCTTTGCACATGAAGTGGGGCTTGAGTAGAAGAAAAGAATTAGAAAAGTGTTGAGGAACTACTTGGAGAAGGCCTTACCAAGTTGAGGATACCAAGTGAATGAGCAAAGAAGTTATCATGGCTAACCCCGACTTGCCAATACACTATACCCATGAAACAATGAACTGTATAAGCTTTTCGTATGGTGGAGGAGCATAGCAGGCCCTAGACACAGACGAATTACCGATAGCTTATACTCAGCCGAGGTTCAGAATAAAAGCGATGGGACAATAGGGAGATTATTAGAGCGAAAGGACTCGATCATTTGAAGATTGAATGCTTCATTTCATCGAAAACAAAAGAATTTTGAATTTGCATGAAAATTTTTTTTATGACTTTAAAATTTCCAAGCAAACACAATTGTGTTTCAGACAAACACCAATGCCTCTTTGAAGAATTTGGAGATATAGATAGGGCAATTGAAAAACATTTGTGCGAGAAGAACCGTTTATTTCAAGTGACACTAGAAAGAGGCATTAAGGGTGTATGGCGAGTGGTGAGTGACGGAGAGCTAGATGAAGGAGGTTGAAAAGGGACAGCAGGGAAACAAGCAGAAATTAGAGAAGAACTTGGAAGTAGCACAGTTCAAAAACTACTGAAAGAAAGCGACAAATGGCGAGCGACGGGAGAAAGGGAAGGGTTAAAGCTTCTGATCCTCCGGTTCCATTCCACGAGATTACGAAAGCAAAGCTAGAAACGGAGTTCTCTAGATTTGTAGAAACATGCGTGTTTAAGAGATTAGAGATCAACATTCCTTTCTTCAGAGCATTAACTCGAGATGTCTCGATGTGCAAAATTGAAGATATATTGTAGACGAAAGAGAAAGGGTCTTGAGAAGGAGGGATAGTGAGCTGCTTGACAGCACCTTGTCATGATTGTAACACCCGAAATACACCTAGTCATTTTAAAAAAACATAATTAGGGTATATTGAAAAATGCAATTTAAAATTCGTAATTGTTATTCTTCTAGATTCTGAAAATTTGAAACACAGAAATAACAAAGGAGTAAATTGTGAATTTATCAAAATGAGACATAAAAGTCATAAGATAATAAGATTATATGCCAAAGTGGAATTATGGGAAGTTGTGGTGCAAATAGAAGGGAATTTGAGGACTAAAGTGCAATAAAAGGAAACTTAAGTCAAAAGATACATTTGTGTGAGCAGCAGCTTTAACTCAAAATGAGGATAAGACCAAATTGGTCTCTCATTTGGGCATTTGGAGAGCGAAGTATGAAGGAGGAGGAGAAAAGGAGAGAAAGGAAGAGAAGAAGAAGAAGAAAGGTATGGAAACTAGTTTTGTATGGATTTATGACTTTGAGTATGGATAAGTATGGAAACTATGATTTTGTAGGGAATTGTAGGGATATTAGTTTGTTCCATTTCTAAGGTTTAGTTAGGAATGTATCCTAACCTAGAATTGTTATTTGGTTATTAAAACCACAATTTGTCTAAGATAGTGTGGAGATCCTCCATTGAGTATAAATTCTTGGTTTATGAGTTGTATATACCTATTTTGTGAAAGATTGTTAGGATGTTAACCTAACTTACAAGTATTTGAGATTGGGTTTCGAAAAACCTTAATTAATCCTATGTTTGGTTTGGTTGGTTTAGAATATGGAATGTGTTTTTGGAAAGTATAAGTATGCTTTTGGTTTTTGGTTAGATTTATGATAAGAGGGACGAAATCAGAACAATTTGGGCATATTCGGGGTCCTACGCCGTGGTGTAGGGATCCCTATGCAGCAGCGTAGGACCACGCTAAGGCGTGGCATGTCTACGCCTTGGCGTGGCTGAGAAGGAGGTTTTTGACAGCCTTGGGTATCGCGGCAGCGATGCTATGTGCTGGCAAGAGCCCTCACCGCCGCATAGCGATCTTAGGCCGCGTAGCCTCTTTGTTCATAGCATGTAAATTTCTGTGTTTTGTTTTGTTTTGTTTTTTCGTTGCTCCGAGGACTAATCTATTGGACAAATGAGGACCCTATAATTGTATGAAAGGGTTCATTCATGTTTGTAAGGTAAAGGAAAAATTAGACCATACCTCGCCGCATCGTGACTTATCTGAGTTTGATGCGCGAGCAAACTAAATACCCTATGTCGATAGTAAGTTCTTGAACACATATAATTGTAGAATTTGCTGAAAATAGGATATCTGATGACACAACACTTCTGTTATGTGGGCAGGCACGTCTCTGATCAATGCTTCGGCACTCCTGCTAGTACTACGAAACTTTTTATTCACTGGGCGAGGCTGCGTCTCTGATCGATTCTTGAACTCCTGCTAGTGCTATAGCACTTATGTTATCTTAATGAAGGCATGCTTTGTCGGTGCCGATTACTCTGTGAGTGCTATGACCGCCTTCTATTAATTAAAGCGGGGCACATCTACACAGTTAAGTGGCCGAAGCACTCTTGCTTTTTCAGTAACTCACGACACCTCGATGTGCCACACCTTGCAGCCATTCATATTGTGTTGTGTTTCATACTCATTTTATATTATTAGTCTGATGTCAACGAGTTATATGATGATACGAATAATGAATAAGAGTAAAAATGTGCTATCGTTTGCTCTCTGTATAGTACCTATGGTACCTCTATACAAACATAAGCACCTGCATGATACACCTCTCGGAGGTATTTAAATATAATCTTCAGCTAACTCCTACGGAGATGCGAATAATATAAGTATATTTATCGAAACTAAAAAGTATTATTAGTTGTTATATGATTTCATGAAAAGTTATAATATCTACTCTCTTTATATATATCATTATTATTATATGCTTATTGTAAGAGTATTCATGCATGTGTACATGCTATAAGTCATATCTTTCCCACTAAAGCGTTAAACAGCCGTTCAATCTGTGTGTGAAGTCACGGGAGGAGGACGTCCGAATCTTCTGCCATCTTGGCTGAGCCTGACACATATATGGGGTTCATCCTTGCAGGTTTAAACGATTATGTAAATGTAAATGCAGTTTTGTATATGTATGATAGGACTCGAGATTGTATGTATTGACCATTGCTGGCTTTGCCCCACGATAGTGAATTTTCTTTTGTATCTTTGGATGATATTTTGATTCAGTTATAAAGACTTGGGCCTGATGCTCTTGAAAAGCGGTAAAGAAGTCCCGGTATAGTTTGTACCCTTTTTATCAGCAGGCGGTTGGGGCGTGACATAAGTGATTCAGAAGACCTTACTAGAGAAAGTGCAGGATCTAGGAAGCTTCACTATACTCTGCAAAATTTGGGATGTTGATATTGGAAAAGCATTATGTGATTCTGGAGCTAGCATCAACTTTATGCCTTTGTCTGTTGCTAAAAGATTAAGTTTTGGGGAGCTCACTCCTGACCATGACACTGCGGATAGAATGAGAACATTGGCTCATCTGAGGCATCCTTGAAGGCGTCTTGATCAAAGGGAGGGAAAATTTGTCTTTCTAATGGACTTTTGTGAGTCATTAATATGAGGAAGACAAACAAGCCCCATTGTTGTTAGGAAGACATTTGCAGCAACGAAATGACAATGATTGATGTGAAAAAAAGGGAATTGACCTCAGGGTTAGAGATAAAGCAATGCACTTCAATCTCAATCACAGTTTGAAACAACCAGAACTCAGTAGTGCTGATTGTGAAATTGTAGAAATAAAAATTCCTATTAGTTTTGAATTGACCACTGATTGTAATTTTCAGAATTCAATGAATGAGAATGAGATGAATTTCCAGTATCTTGAGCATCTTGAAGTTGAAATTTTGAACTCTAATTTTAAATTAAAGATTAGTATTCGAGTGTTGGAGCTTAGTGCAGAAAAATCCATATGATTATGAAGAAAAAGTTGTTGAAGAAAACAAAAGTTTAGAGGGTTTAATACTTAAGGAATTGCCTAAACATTTAAACTATGCCTTCTTGCAACCGGAAAAAGGAAAGCCAGTTATCATTTCAACTGGATTAACTAGGCTGGAAGAGCAAAAACTGCTGGATACTCTCAGAAAATATAAGGAAGCAATAGCTTGGTCTATAGAAGATCTAAAAGGAATTAGTCCTTCAATCTGTATGCATAAGTTCTTGTTGGAGGAGAATGCTAGAACTTTTATAGAACATCAGAGAAGGCTAAATCCAGTAATAAAAGAAGTACTGAAATGGTTAAATGCAGGCTTCATATATGCAATTTCAGACAGTCCTTGGGTGAGCCTAGTACATGTGGTTCCAAAAGAAAGGGATGATTCCTTTGTGATCGAAATGAGAAGAATGAATTGATTCCTACAAGAGCGTAAGTGAGGATGGAGAGTGTGTATAGTATAGGAGCTTAACATTGCTGCGAGGAAAGGACCCTTATCCTCTACCTTTCATTGACTAAAATGTTGGAGATGTTATGGGCACTCCCATTCTTTGTTTTTTGATGGATATTCTGGTTATAACCAGATTGCAATAGCCCCAAAGGATCATGAGAAATCAACATTTACATGTCCTTATGACACCTTTGCCTTAAGAAGGATGCCATTTGGATTATGTAATGCTCCTGCCACCTTTCAAAGATGTATGATGTCTATATTTTCTGACTTGGTGGAAGAGGTTATGGAAATATTTATGGATGACTTCTTAGTATATGGATTCAGTTTTGAAGATTGTTTGAAAAACTTAGAAAGCCTGATGCTTTAAGTGTCAGACAAAATCTGGCTTTAAATTGGAAGCAAGGCCATTTGTGTTAGCGAAGGTATTGTGTAACACCGAAATATACCACTGAGTAAACTTCGACATGTTTAGGGTATTTTTGTAAGCATAATTTGATTGTTTAAAGTGAGTTAAATACGAAACACGGGAGCGAAGAGACAGGAAAGTTACAAAGCAAGGACAAAATTGTAATTTGTTGTCAAGGAGCTTAAAAGTCATAGTTGATGAGAATAGAGGCCCAAATAAAATATTGGAAAGTTGAAATTCAAATAGCCAAGAGATGGGACAACTTTTACAAATAATGACTTAACCCAAAATGGGTTTTAGAGGACGAAACATGGCCTTGAACTGGATTAAAAGACCAAATTTGGTCTCAAATTGGGGGGAACTCGTAGAGAAGAAAGAATGGGAGAAGAAGAGGAAGAGGAAGAAGAAGAAGAGAAGAAGAGGAAGAAGATGGAGGAGCTAAAAAAAGGTATGGAACTTGGATTTTGGTATGGAACTAACCTTGGATATGAATTCTAGTATGGATTATATGGATTTTGTATGGTTAATGAATTGTCTTCAAATCTAGGGTTTTGTTAGAATTCATTCTAACCTTGGATTTCATGAAAATAGGGTTATTAAAGCTTCCCATATGGTCCTGAGATAATCATAGAATCCTCTCTTTTAGGATGGATTCATAGTTAATTGAGAGTCTTTGAGTTAGGGTTTAGAATAAACCCTAACTAAACATCATGTTTGGTTTGTGTATGGGTCATAACCCATATTAGAACGGTTTTTGATGGAATTCATGAAAGAATTTTGAAAGAAGATAAGAAGTGAAAGAGGATTTGAGTAGAAAAGAGATATCAAGATGAGTATGAAATGGTTTTGAAGTGTATATGGACTATAGAGTTGAATTGGGTGGAAAAATATGGAAAAATGGAAGAAAAACAAACACTCTGGGCACTTTTCGACGACATGTACAGGTACACTTTGAACATGTACCGGTACATGTGGGATTACAGTCATTTTGAGCTGACATGGTACATGTTGGAGATAATACCGGTACATGTGATGCTGTTTCCTGTTTCGTTAGTTTTGTATTTTGGCCACTTAACTTGCTTTCGTTCTTGTCAGGTTGAGTGATGATCTAAAGTGGCTCGTAAAATAGACTTCAAGGAGAACAAAACTTAAGAGTAAAGTCTCAAATTCTGATCCAAGTGGCCTAAAAATTCACTCAAAGTGGGGCCGTGTACCAAGCCAAATTCTGATTTCAGTTTTGAACATAGAGTGGTCTCAGGGTTGTTTCGGACGTAACTTGAGTTTCGGTGCTCCGAATTGGGTGATTCCAGTTGGAATAGGACCCTTAGCACCTTATATTTAAAATAGTACAATGACCTAGAGTCAAACATGAAGTTAAGATCCCGGAAAAAAATTAGTAATACGAACTGTTCTAGTGTAATCCGGGTAAACCGACTAGTTTGGCACATCTGAAAATGCCATAACTTTTGGATTTTAGATGATCGCAGATTGGATTGATTCCAATTCTAAGTAAAGTAGATTCATAGAACCAGGAAGAATATATGAATGAGGTGTGATTCCACATGCATCATACGCTTCACAAGAATATGAAGTGCCATATGTAATAGGCATGAAACAAGGAAAATATAGAAAATGAAAAATGTAAAGATGTGTTCATGAAACATGAAAATGATGGAAAATGAAAATGAAAACGAATTGAAACATGATTTATGAACCACGAGAGGCAATATGTCGCAGACACATAATGTGGTTAAGTGATATATGATTATTATCACATATAACCAGAAAATGATAACAAATGATAGGAGTATACATGAATGAATATGTGAATGAGTGTATGAATGAGTATACGTGAATAAGTATACGTAAATGAATTTATGAATGAGTATACATGAAGGAGTATACATGAATGAATATGTGAATGAGTGTATGAATGAGTATACGTGAATAAGTATACGTAAATGAATTTATGAATGAGTATACATGAAGGAGTATACATGAATGAATTTATGAATGAGTGTATGAATGAGTATACGTGAATTAGTATACGTAAATGAATTTATGAATGAGTGTATGAATGAGTATACGTGAATGAGTACACGTAAATGAATTTATGAATGAGTATATAAAATAAGTACATAGATTGATATATCTTTGAAAGATATCTGAAAGTAAAGTGATTGAAATGCTTGATTATGATCGGTTATGAATGCTATTTGTAAAATATATATAAGTATATATATATATATATATATATATATTGATTTGAATTATGGTTATTCGAAATGCTTGTCACATATATGCATGTGTGCATGTATTTGAATTATCGCGGGTCATAGTATAAAAATAAATTGATTTGAAATGTATCATAAAATGATCGACATGGCCAGGGATTCTGGCGAATTCGTCATGAAGGTAACCGTAATTGCTAAATGTGAAATCACATTGCTACTGAATGACAAACATGACAGGATTCCCCAAGTGAATCTGTCGTGAATGTCGATTTCTATAGCCACATGTGAGACGGTAATAATTAAATGCGAAATCACATTGCTCTTGAATGACCAGACGAATGAGATTCCCCGAGTAGTCCCCGTTAAGTGAATGTCGATTTCTACTCAATAGCCATATGTGAGGCGGTAATAATTGAATGCGAAATCACATTTGCTGTTGAATGAAAGCGGGGCGGGATGCGAGTGAATCTGTCGTGAATGTCGATTTCTATAGCCATATGTGAGACGGTAATGTTGAATGCGAAATCACATTGCTGCGAATGGCCAGACGGAGCGGGATTCCCGAGTGAATCTGTCATGAATGTCAATTTCTATAGCCACATGTGAGACGGTAATAATTGAATGCGAAATCACATTGCTCTTGGATGACAGTGAGGCGAGATTCCCAGAGTGAATCATCGTGAATGTCGATTTCTATAGCCATATGTGAGGCGTAATAATTGAATGCGAAATCATTGCTCTTGAATGACAGACGAGGCGGGTTCCCAGTGAATGCCGTGAATGTCATTCACAATAACCATATGTGAGCATTAATAATTGAATCTTGAAATCACATTCTTTCTTGAGATGACATACGAGGCGGGATTCCCAGTGAATGCATCGGCGTGAATGTCGATTTCTATAGCCACATGTGAGACGGTAATAATTGAATGCGAGGGAAATCACATTGCTCTTGAATGACAGACGAGGCGAGTTCCCAGTGAATCCGTCGTGAATGTCGACTTCTATAGCCATATGTGAGACGGTAATAATTGAATGCGAAATCACATTGCTACTGAATGACAAACAGGGCAGGATTCCCCAAGTGAATCTGTCGTGAATGTCGATTTCTATAGCCATATGTGAGACGGTAATAATTGAATGTGAAACCACATTGCTACTGAATGACAAACAAGACAGGATTCACCAAGGCGGATCTGTCTGGATATCGACTTCTATGGCTATATGTGAAATCCTGCAGCCCAGAACTTGAGCAATGGTATTGAAAAGTGTATTTGTATAAGTATCTTTATGTTATACGGACATAGTAAAAAGACATTATTTTGTAAATGCATGTATTAAGTGTGAATGTTATGGGTGTTTTGAAATTGTAAATGGTCATGGGATTGCCCGAAAAGAAGTGCTTTCGCTTAATAAAAAAAAAAGTCTAAAATGGAATAACATAAACAACATGTTTTGGAAGATAATTGAAAATGTCAGGATAAGCCAGGGCTCCCGACTTGGATCATGGCCAAGGTCAAGTCGGGGATTAGTCGCGACACTTTGAAAATAAAAAATTTAATAAGGCGAAATAAATGTTTTGATTAAGCGTCGAGATGCATAGGGCTCGACTTGGATCATGGCCGAGGTCAAGTCGGGGGATTGGTCGCGACACTTTGAAAATAAAATTTAATAAGAGCCGAAATAAATGTTTTGATTGAAAATGTCGAGATCATGGGGCTCCAGCAGATGTAGCTAAGGTCAAGTAAGGATTCGGGTCGCGACACGAAAATGAAATTTAATGAAGCGATAACTAAAGAAGGATTAAATGGCGTCAGGATCATGATATAATTACAAAGGGGACTGATTAATAGCCCCGGTGATGATGATAGGGCTCTAGCCTATGTATTGGTATTGGTTTGATTTGACCTGTATGAATTTGATATGACTTGAATTATTCGGGTGTCATGAGTATACGTATAAGTTTACTTTGAATATGATTTGATCGACATACATGTAGTAGATGTGAGATTCTGACTGTAAAAGACATGTGACCTGGGAAGTAATATGAACAAAGATAATGATAAGGAATCTGAACAGAATAAAATCTACATGTATAATATGAGATGAGTTAGAAGTCACATAAGAATAGACTTCATTATATGCATAAGTAGAAGTAAATGTAAAAAAAGATAGTGACGGCGATTATTGTTATTGGTTGTTGCATGCATATGTTCAGCTAAGCGTAAAAAGCAGCACGGGTGTTTAATCGTGTAGGTGCGAAGAGGAGATAAAGAGGGCCCAGGGACATTCCACACCGGTATGCGGGCCATCTCGGAGACAGTGCCGCGACCCAACGTTCCGCGATCTCTAATGTTGTATTAGATATGTGTATGTATGTGTATTTGTATAAGAGAATGGGACTTAGTATATGTGTATAAATTTTTAATGGATACCACTCCGGTGGTAGTTCATTTGTAAATGTAAATGATTGTTGGTTATTACAAAAATTGTTTGTATACCACCGATATAAGTTCAGCTAAAAAAAAAAAAAAAAAAAAAAGAGTCCCAGTATATGGTTTCGCCCGGCTTAGGTTCGGGTGTCCTTGATCGGGTCGGAGCGGGATCGGGGGTGTGACATATTGTCTTACGGCACAAGATTTATGCTGGTGGATTGGAAGTACACCAAGCAAATATTGCTGTTATAAAAACTCTCATGTCACTAGCAGTGAAGAGGGAATAAGAAGCTTCTTAGACATCTTTAGTTCTGAAGATTCATTAAGAATTTTTCAAAAATCTCCAAACCATTGTGTAAACTGCTGGAAAAAGATGCAAAATTTGATTTTGATGAATCATGCAGATATGCATTTGAGGAAATTAAATCCATATTAGTATTAGCTCTCATTATGTTGACACCATACTGGAATAATGAATTTGAAATTATGTGTGATGCTAGTGATTATGCATTGGGAACTATATTGGGGCAGAGAACTCAAAAGATATTCAAGGCCATATATTATGCCAGCAAAACATTTAATGAGGCACAAGAGAACTACTCCACCACAGAGAAGGAGATGCTAGCAATGGTATTTTCTTGTGACAAATTAAAGCCCTTATATATTGAGGTCAGTGTTGTATTACATGCGATCATGTTGCGATTAAATATCTAATGGCAAAGAAGGATGCGAGCGAGACTAATCGAGATGGGTGCCTCTTTGTTGCAAGAAGTTTGATCTTGAAATGAAGGATAGGAAGGGTAGTGACAATGTGATAGCAGATCACTTGTCTAGATTGGAGAGAATTGTTGGAACAAAAAAGGGGACAAAAATAGCAGAAATTTTTCCTGATGAACAACTATTGATGTTGTTATTACAAACACCCTGGTATGCTGATATTGTCAATTACTTAGCTTGTGGAGTTATGCCATTTGAATTCATTTACGACGGAGGAGGAAATTGAAGCGATTGCGTTTGTATATATGGGATTTGGCTCTTGTATAGAAGAGGAAGCGAGATCGATCATAAGGAGATGTGTCGAACGAGCAGGGTGGTATTATAGAGAAATGTCATGCATCACCATATGGATGACACTTTGTAGGAGATAAAGGCCTGACCCTGAAATTCTCAATCGGGATTTTGTTAGCCTCTCTATTCAAAGATTGTTTTGAATGGGTAAAACATTGTGATGCTTGTCGGAGAATGGCGACTTAAAGCGAAAGAAATGAAATGCCTGTAAGGAATTCTTGTGGTGTAGATTTTTTTGATGTATGGGAATAGACATTATGGGACATTTCCCGTCATCATTTAATGATAAGTACATTCTCCTAAGCGTTGGATATGTATCGAATGGGTGGAAGCAACGACTTGTCCCGAAATGATGCCATCATAGTGGTTGGAGTTTTATCTGAAAACATTGAGCATATTTGGAGCACCCAAAACAATCATCAGTGATGAGGGAAGCCGTTTTGCAAATAAAGTTTACAAAACTCATGAGCAGATATGGAATCAAACATCTAATGGGATTGGCTTATCACCCTCAATCAAATGGACAATTGAGAAATTTCGATAGGGAGATAAAAGAAAATTAAAAAGCTTGATCATCTGTGAAAGGGTGGTCTATAAAATTGGATGATAGTTATGGGCTTATAGAAGCGCTACGAAGCCATTGGAATGTCCCACATCTGAAATTGTATATGGAAAACCTTGTCATCTTCATTTAGAATTTAGATACAAGGCTATGTGGGCCATCGAAAGGCGAGCGTGACTTTCAAGCTGCTAAGGAAAAGAGACCACTTCAAATGAATGAACCGGAAGAATTGAGAAATGAAGCTTATGACAATGCCAGAATCTATAAGGAAAAGACCAAGAGGTGGCATGATCAAAAAATCCTAAGGAGGGAATTCAAGGCATGAGAACAAGTTCTCTTATACAACTCCAAGCTCAAGCTATTTCTAGGGAAATTGAAGTCAAGATGGAGTGGTCTATACACGGTTGTAACAAGTACACCCTTTGGAGCAGTAACATTAAGGCGAATCTGGAAGTAAATTCAAAGTAAACGGTTAGAGACTAAAACATTATCTTCGAGGAAGCATAAAGGAGGTAGATCTAGATTTTGAAAAGGGAAAAGGGAATTACTGAAATGAAGACACTCTGCAGCCTGTGTCTAGCTAAGGACATTAAACTAAGCATCTTCTTGGGAGGCAACCCAAATAGAATTTTTATTTTTGATAACTTTGATTGATGTTGATTACTTTTATGATTTTGAAGTTTAATTTTGATTTTTGTTAGAAGTTTTATTAGGTAGTTTGATCATTTGCTAATTTTTTTTTGAATGATAAAGATGAATGGAATTAGATGTTATTATAAAAAAATTATGCGCCTCAGCGGAATTGTGTAGAAATGGCTAGAAAGGGGAGTATTTCTATTTCCTAATTTTTTAGATAATAATGCATAGTTGAAGTTGAGAAATTTGATGAATTTAGAGCATAATTAGTTGAACTTCTTCTAGGGTGCTAATTGCTTAAATGCTTTGTTGAGTATTTTGATGCTAATGAAATATTTGTTCATAATTGGATTAAGAATGTCTGTTGCTATATATGTTTTCACAAGCCTGAATTGCGTAATTGGATTGATCTGTGGGTGATTAACTGAATTGGAAGGCAGTTTAAAGTTGCAGAAATTTGGGGAAACAAATATTTCGTTGTGATAATAAAGTCTCTGTCGCGACACTGTTTTATAAGTAAGGGAAAAGGTTTGTCGCAATAAGGCTTTGACTGGACAAGACAACTTATAGGAAAATTAGGCTGTGACATAAAGTTTATGTTGTGACAAAATTTTCTTCCTTAGAGACCGATTGTCGCGACACTAGAAAGTTTGGTCGTGAAATCACTTACTGCAAAATGATGGAAACTTGTCACGACCTTGTTTTCATGTTGCAACAAAATTTTTGAAATTAAAGTGAATGGCAATAGAAACAATGTCGCGACTAGCTACAAAAATCTTACTGCCAGCGAGCTACAATTTTAGTTTTGAGCTAATTTCTGTCGCGACAATATTTTTCTTGTCACTATAGGTTTGTAACCTATAAACATTTGAAAACGAGGAAAGAAATCACATTGGGTCTGATGACATGTGTTCATGACGGATCTCTATTGTCAGACTAGCCATTGTTCGACAACCTAAAGTGTGTCGTGACATGAAAATTTTAATAATAAAGGTTGGGTGAAAATTTTAAATCGAAGAGTCACAAGATAAATTCCACATAATGAATGCCATAGCGAATTGTTTATCACTTTTGTCTTTATGTCTTTTGCTGATAGGACATAAGAAAAGGTGGCCCTTATCTTAGCTAGACTTCAACTAAATTGGAAAGATTCTCCGTTGAATTAGGCAAGGGATTCAGAAGATCTGGTATTATTCTCTACGTATTGAGGAAGGAGGTATAAAAGGAAGAATTTTGATCTTTGTGGATTATCAAAATATCAACTGTAGGAAAAATATTATGTCTCATGTATATGGAAGGAAATCAACTAATGGTGGTAAACACATAAAACAGCTTTGGAAGTTTGCAAATTTGGCTAATGTGAAAAGATCCCATCTTTGTGCTTAAATAGGAGAAATCGATTAAGCACATAAACAAGAGGTCTTTTGGAGGAGTTGTTATTCAGAGAAAGAGCAGCTGTAGGTATTGCTCGAACCTTGATGTGAGTAGTATACTTGCTCCACTCCACTTGGGATGGAGTGATTAGGCATCAATGAACCCAAATGCGTGTGGGAAATAAGGGGAGCTTATTTCAATGTTTCTCTTTGGGATAGTTAGGAGAAGACGATTGTGAGAAAGGTGGAGCCTTGTCTCACTTAAGTCTAAATTGTAACCTAATTTTTAAATAGTGAAACACCTTACATCTGGGCCCAGCCTTGTGGACGTAGGGAATTGCCGAACCTTGTAACCAATCTTTGTCTCCCTTCGCGCTCGTGTGTGTGCATAATCTTTCACCTAACCTTTTATCTTATTGATGAGTCCAAAACTCATCTATTTTAATTCCATTTTTCATGCATTTTTGAGAGTTTAAGGTCCTATTTAATGAAGAATTATGGAATCTTTACCCAGATTTGTGTTTTGCATGGTTTTAATGTAAAAGAACCAAAACCAGTAAGAAAAGCAGCAAAAATAGCTAAGGCAAAAAATGTAGAATGTTGCGACGTTTCTGAATTATGTCGCGATAAAGGTTTAAGACAACCAAGATAAGTTTGTGACAATAATCGGATCTTTGTTGCATGTATAATGAGTACTTTAAAGCAAGTTGCAAAATGTTGTGATAATTCACAACTATATAGTGACATAAAATGTGAAGAACGAAGAGAAGGTTGTCGTGATATTCTAAAGCTATTTTGCAACCCAGTTAAGGCAGAAGAGCAAAAAGAATGTCGTAATTTTTTGAAAATTTGTTGCGACAAAGGATAAGGCAAATAGCAACAGAACATTGTCACTAGATCTAAAATTATATCGCGGCAAAGAATGCAATGAAGTATTGGAAAGAATGTCGCGACATTAAAAAAAAAAATGATTGTCGTGACAAAACATAAGGAAGAAGATTGGAAGTATGTCTTGATAGTTATACCTTTAGTCGTGACAAAAGCTGACAAGAGTTTAAGAACAATTGCTCGTGGCAAAGTTTGCAAGGCTGTGACCAACCATGCAGAGACTAACAATACAGGGCATGGAAATTATGTTGCGACAATTACAAGATGAAGCCAGTTGAACTTTGTCGCGACATTTCCAAAGTATGTCGTAATAGAATTTGAGGGAGAGGGCTACTGAGATGGGTGTCGTGATATTCCTTTCATTGTCAAGATTATAGAGAAGGAGCTTGAGACATATACTGAAACTTTGTCGTGACAGTTGTGACATTTGAAAAGTTTGTTGCGATAATCACTCAAGAAGGATGCTAATCAATATTGTTGCTACAAACTCACAATAAGGATTGGAAACATAAAAACTACAAGAATGTCGTGACATTTCACAACTTTGTCGCGACAATAAAGTTTCAAGGCAAGCTACATGAATAAGCTTGATGTCATGACAAGGCCACGTGAGGAACCTAAAGATACATAAGTAAATGGCTATGTCGTGACAAGCCATTAGCTAGGCACATATCGAAATCCATAGTGCATTTCAGAATTAGGTAACAATTATGAGCCCTTTATAAATAAAGGAAATTTAGAATGAAATATGAAATAATATCTTTGGATCAAGAGCTTTTTTACCAGATTTCAACTAGCTTTTAGATTTTTGGAAGAACTAAAATCTCTTTGTATATATTCTTTTTTTTTTCTTTTTATTTTTCTTTCTTTTAGGAGTAGAGTCGTACGAGATGAAATTTTGAGCTGGATAATTTGTAAATCAAGCTTCATTTATGTTTGAACTTGAGTGAAATCTGGAAATTTTCTTGAATTCATTTTTATTTAGTTTTAATCATAGTTTCAATGAATTTTTCTGATCAACTAGTCATTTTCACTTGTAATTCAAACATGGAAGGCTTAGCTCTTTAGGATAGGATTTGGTGTTTGATTGTTATTTTGTAGTAATTCAATTGTATGTTTTGGGTATGAAAACTGGATTGATCTAATTGGTACTGCTCTTGAATGAGCTGTTCTATATAGCAATGCTCTAACCCAGAAAAAGCTGCATGTATGCTCTGATTTCCAGGATCCCTTTGAGTGACATAGAGATGGACTACTTGAGAGCAAAGAGCAGTGACATGGGGGTAAATTGCATGGATATTTTGGGAACTAATGTACTCTAAGTATCTCCTTGATACATCATAGGTGATGTTCTAACCTTTGACTTCAAGGTTTCCTTCTGGGTGACAGCAGAAGTGTGTTCTTGAGGAATAATGACTACTTACTGAGATATCAGTTTAATCCTTAGAGGTTTCATCTCAATCCAATAAAATAATATTTATATTGTGTTAGCTGAGATTCTAATCAAGGAGAAAGAGAATTGTATTGAATTGATGGTTGAGATACTAATTAAATTGAAGAAGGCTTGTGATACCCTGTCTATGGGGGCACACAATCTTTAGTCCAAAGATATGTCTATAAAGTATTGGCTTAAGAAAAATAGCCTAATCTTAAAGAGGATCAATTCCTAAAAGTAACTATTTAGAACCATTGACTTGGTTTAGGAATATGGGATGCTAAATAGTTAAATGTGTAGTGTCGGAGGAATATTCAGGCTACATTACTTTTTTTTTTTTTTTTTTTTTTTTTTTTTTTTTTTTTTTCACCACCCCACTGCTCTCTTGGACAAATCAAAATTCGTGTCATACTTGATATTATCTTTAGGAACTATGCAAATTGATAGTTAGAATATTGGTCCATTCCCAGTGCTAGTTCTACTTGGTGAAATCTCTAATTCTAATTGACTTAGATTTAACATTGACAAGAATTCTTTCATTCAATTTAATGTTGATAATTCAATATTCCAATTAGAGGTTCAAATAGTAATGATCTTGAGTAGTAGGGGTAGTTGATCTTTAGATTTTATAATCAATCATTATGGGAATGATATATGGACTTAAAAATCCACTTTATTACTTGTATGACCTGTGCACTTGCTGTGATTTAGACCAAAACAAGTTTTAATTACAAAATATGATATACAATAGTATGAAACAACTTTTCATACATTTAGTAAAACAAGTTTTTGGCAGTTTTATTGGAGATTGAACTTAGTCTTTGGTAGTCTTGTCAAGATTATTGGTCTGACACATTTTTTTGTCTATTGGAAATTAGTCAACCAGTTTTTAGCCTTGTTGGCGGGGATTGAGTAAAATTTATGGATCCCGATATTCAACGAAAAGAGAGTTGCTAGTTTTGACATTTTCATTTATTTGCAGAAAACTTTCAAAAATAGTTTTAAGCTGCGATAACCCCATTTAGTTATTGATCTTTTTATTGAGCTTATCTGTACATTTCGGTTGTCTATTGATCTCACTTTGATTTGATTGTATATTATCATTTCAAGCACTCTTTCATGCATAGAAAACTAAAAAAGTTAATTTGTTAGCATTGGACCTTTGGCTAAAGAACACGAGAATTTAAAGAAGTAAAATAGTAGGAAGCGGTAGTGATGGCGGATGAAGAAGCTAATCGGAATGTGCCAATGTTTAGTACCAAAAACACCTTAGGGCGAGGAACAATTTAAGGCTTAGAAATCTATTGTGGGGATGAGTATTCTGCGATTCGAGCAACGCCTGTGATAAAAACAGCAGCACAGGCGAAACTGCACTCATCACCATGGTTCAAGCGACACGATTCACAAGGCATCCGTGTGATTCAATGAGCTTTGGGAAGATTCTTAAGGATAGCAAACACGGTGGGATTGAATGAAGTGATCCGGATGTTATCAAGCTATAACTATTCCCATTTTCACTTAGGGACACAACAGCCATGGTTTGGGTCCCTACCATATGGATCAGTCAACACATGGGAGGAGCTGGTAGAAGCTTACTTGAGTAGATTTTTCCCTCCTACTCTCACTTCAGAGAGGAGAGGAGAAATCATTTCATTTAAACAGAAAGAAGATGAGAGTCTTTACAATGCTTAGGAGAGATACAAGCAGCTATTGAGGAGGTGCTCAATGCATGGCATAGAGAAAATGAAACATATGGATATCTTTCATCATGCCATGAACTACACTTCAAAAGGTGTCATTGATGTAGCATGTTGTGGTGTATTCAAGAGGAAAGAGTGCGAAGAATTCCAATCAACTCATTGAAGATTTGACTAAGAGCAACTACATAGCTATTTGAAAACCATCAGAAGGAGCAACAACAGGACTAATAGGAGGTGTGATTAAGCTCCCGATAAGATGATTTGAGTGGAAGCAAAAGTTAGATGCATTTATGAGCAGGTTGAGTAACAGGAAAGAAGAGTTCATGTAGCACATGAAGTGGGAACTGTGGAAGGAGGTGAGCAGAAATGCATAGATGATGAGGGACTTGCTCATGAGGGTCCCTATCAGGTTGAGGAAGCTTAATATGTGAATGGCAGTAGAAGCTATAAATTAAAGCCTAACAACAACCTTCTAACCCACTACACACATGCCTTGAGAAACCATAAGAACTTTTCTTATGGAAGTGGAGTGCAGCAGGGTCCAAGACTAGTGTAGAACTTTTAATAGCAGTATCCTCCACAAGGTTTCCAAGGATAGCATCAGCAAAGCAGCCAAAGAGCTGAAAACCAAGGCCAAAGGAGGTCCTAGTCTTTTGAGGATCAGATGTTGAGCTTCATGGGTTAGAATAAGAGACTATCGAATATACATGAGCAGAATTTTGCTGAGCTATCAACATTTCAGGTAAACACAACTGTGTTTTAAGCTAACACTAATGCATGTCCGAAGAATCTAGAGGCTCAAGTAGGGTAGCTTGCCCTATTTATGAAAAATCCGTCTAGAGATTCTTTCCCCAGTGATCCCAAGAAGAATCCTAAGGAATGTATGTCCATAACACTTAAGAGTGGCAGAGAACTGAAGAAAAGAGAAGAAGAAGAGAGAAAAGTAACTAAGAAAGAAGAAGCCAGCGAAGCGAAAGTATGAAAATTTGAATAAACGATAAATAACCAATAGAAAGTGAGAAATCAGAGGTGTAGAAAGAGTAGCAAAGGCGAGGAGAGAAATTTGAAAAGAAGGAGGAGTGAGAGCCTATGTACCTCTATTCCATTCCTTAAAGAATGCGAAGTTAAGGATGGATTCCTAGTTTGCTAAATTCTCGAACATGTTCAAGAAAATAGAGATCAACATTCCCTTTTGCTGAGGCATTGACTCAAATGCCTCATTATGCCAAGTTCACGAAGGACATCTTGAGTAAGAAAAGGAAGCTTGATGAAGAAGGAGTGGTAAGCCTATTAGCAACTTGTAGTCTGATAATTCGAGAAGAACTTACTTGCTTGAAAATGCAAAATCCATGACCGGCTTAACATTCCTGCTGCAAAACTATGAATTTGAAAGAGCTTTATGTGATTCAGCAGCAAACATAAATCTAATGCCATTATCTATGGTGAAAAGACTTAGTTTAGGAAGCTTACTCCCTACGGTTATGACTTCTGAGATGATAAGCTCATGTAAACTCGACTAGAGGGTAAACTAGAAGATGTACCGATCAAGGTGGGAAAATTTATTTTCCCTGTGGACTTTGTTGTTAAAGATATTGAGGAAGACAAACAAGTTCCACTGCTATTAGGTAGACCATTTCTTACTGCTAGAGTAGAGTAGCCTTGATTGATGTGAAGAAAGGAGAGCTCACTCTTAGGGTGGGAGATGAATAAGTACACTTCAACCTGAATTAGTGCTTAAAGTAGCCTGATATTGAAAAAGCTGACTGTAAGAGTTGTGAAATATAGTTTCTCAGTTTTGGTAGTGATAATTATGGGAATCAAAGATTCAATGAATGAAAATATATGATGAATTTCCAATATATTGAAGAAGATCTTTGATATTGAATAATCTTAATGCTAATGTGGAATTAAAAGAAAGCACGATTTTAAGTCTGAATGAAGAGAATGCAGAAAATTCAAACAACGGTGAAGAGAAGGTACATGAGATAGAAAAAAAGTTTTGAGGGGTTAATTCTGAAAGAATTACCCAAACACCTCAAATATGCTTTATTTGGAGCTGAAAGAGCACAACCTGTAATTATAGAAGCTGACTTGACAGAAAAGAAAGGGTTAAAACTGATTAAAATTCTTAGAAAGTATAGAGAACCATAGCACAGTCGTGGAAGACTTGAAAGGGATTAGTCCATCAATTTGCATGCATAAAATCCTCTTGGAGGAGAATATAAAGCCATCAATTGAACATTAGAGAAGACTGAACCTGATTATGAAAGAAGTTGTCAAAAAAGAAGTGCTTAAATGCATGAATGCATGATTTATTTATGCAATCTCAGATAGCCATTGGGTGAGCCCAGTTCATGTGGTTCCCAAAAAGGGTGGATTCATAGTCGTCAGAAATGAGAAGAATGAATTAATTCCAACAAGAATTATGACATGATAGAGGGTGTGCATTGACTATAGAAAACTGAACAGTACCACCAGAAAAGACAGCTATCCTTTGCCTTTCATTGATCAAATGCTAGATAGGTTGGCAAAACACTCTCATTTCTGTTTTCTTGAAGGATATCTGGATATAATCATATTGCCATAGCCCCTAAGGACTAGGAGAAGACCACCTTTACATGTCCTTATGACACCTTTGCTTTTAGAAGGATGCCATTCGAATTATGTAATGCTCCTGCCAACTTTCAAAGGTGTATGATGTCCATGTTTTAAGATTTGGTGGAGGAGGCTATGGAAATCTTTATGGATGACTTCTTAGTTATGGATCTAGTTTTGAGAACTGCCTGAAAAATTTAGAAACTGTACTTCAGAGATGCTAAGACAAAAACTTATCTCTAAATTGGGAAAAAGGGCATTTCATGGTAATAGAAGTTATTGACTTGGGGCATAACATTTCTACATCTAGACTAGAAGTAGACCAAACAAAGGTTTCTATGATTGAAACTCTAATGCCACCTATTACAGGTGAAGAGGTTAAGAGTTTTTTGGGACATCTTTGGATTCTATAAAGATTTATAAAGGACTTCTCAAAAATTTCGGACCATTATGCGGTTCTTGGAAAAGGATGCAAAATTTGGACTGGCGGTTCTGCCAGGTTTGCATTTGAAGGAATAAAATCGGATTGATTGAAATTGGAACAAAAGATTTTGAAATCATGTGTGATGCTAGTGACTATGCAATGGGAGCAGTGTTAGGACAAATAATTGACAAGACTTTCATAGCCATATACTATGCCAGCAAAACTTTTAATGAGGCATAAGAGAACTACTCAACTACAAAAAAGGAGATGCTGACAATTGTATTTGCTTATGAAAAGTTTAGGCCATACATATTAGGGTCTCATGTCATAGTGCACACTGATCATGCAACAATAAAAAACCTGATGGTAAAGAAAAATGCAAAGCAGAGACTAATCATATGGAATCTGTATTGCTATAGGAATTTGATTTGGAGATTAAGGACAAGAAGGTGTTGACCAATTTTTCGACATAGGCGCGATGACTAACTAAGGTCCAGACGCGATGCTAAAGCATTGACCAATTTCCAACCACGTGACCAAAGACTAACTAAAGTCCTCGACAAACGGCGCGAAAACTTGTTGACCAATTTTTGACACGGTTGCCGAACTAGCTAAAGTCCTTAGCAGCGGTCGCGCTAAAAACATGTTGACGAGGAATTTATGATGGAGCTAATTTCTCCTCTTGTTTTCTTGAGTTTTTACTTGAAAATGCCTACTTGTAATCTTTGCCTAAATTGTCACTTGTATTGGGATTGGAATTTCTATTGCTGGTTTTTCTTCTCTATGTTGAAAATGCAGATTGGTCTAAATTAAATCGCTGCAAGTGCATAGGTTGTACGAGTAATAAAGTGGACTATTAAGTCCAAGTTATCGTTCCACGAGAGATTAATAGAAAATCATAGATCAACTACCCACTCAAGGTCACTTACTATTTGAACTTCAATTTTCTAAAGATGAAATGAAAACCTTAAAACTAAAATAAAAATCTAAAATAACATAAGAAAAGCAGTAAAATAAAAATGAAACAAGCAGATTGCTAAAATGTAATCGAGCAGGAATGAGATTAGTGTTTTTATCGCCATCATATGAGTTCTTTAAAACATATATTTTTCATGGGTTTGAATCCTAAACTTGTTCAAGAGCAAGGTAGTATAGTTTGGATTCCTCCATACACTATACATTTCACTAATTAGAGATCCATATTCCTTTTCAAGACAAATGAGTCTAATCAGTTACTTGTAAAAATTTGACCCTCTTTAAGATCTAATTGTTTTCTTTTCGATACTTCTGACCATTTCTTAGAGCGAAGTCTACTTGCCCTATAGATAGGCCTCCTTAAGTAATCGATACCAAATCTACAAGTTGACGAAATTCTCCTTTCCTTGGTTAGAATCTTATCTAACACGGGATTGAGGTGTTTTTCTTAGGAATTGAGGCGACACCTCTAAACATTAAACTAATACTTCATCTAATTAATCCTCACACCATGAGTAAATTAGTGATCTATCAGAGTAATAATTCAGAGTTCATTAGTTCCATAATATTAGTCCAACATACCCCTAAGTAACTACTCCATACTCTCAAGAATCTCCATATCTGTGTCACTCAGAGGGCCTCTTGGAAATCGGGAAAAGATCTGACCAGCACTAAGTGCAAGCCCACTTAATATTAAGAACAGTTCACTACACTAACAACACCGATTAAATCAATCCAGTTCTCAAAACCCAAAATAGTAATTTTAAATGCTATAAATCATAACCAAAACACATTTTCCCTTCCTAGTAAGGCAGCATCTTCGGTAGAAAATCAGGAAAATGACATGGGTTTTCATTACGAGGCCCGATTTACTATTTTTTATGACATTACTGTCCTGTCATGACATGAGTCTTTGTTGCGACATTGCTGAGTCATGTCACGACCACGGTAGCGTCGTTTTGTCCCGAGGCTCTATTGTGGCTTTTGCGTCATGGCTTATAAAAGTGGCTTGTGTTGCAACATTTTATTTTCTTGATTTACGTCGTGACATAGTTTAATAATGTCGCGACATAACTTTGCTGAGCTTGGCTTGTGATTGTTGCGACATGAAATAACTTTGTCGCAACATAAGTTCCATGCCTTGTAGTGTCAATGTTTGAATGGTCTGTTGCGACATAAGGACTCTTGTTGCAACATAAATTTTCCAACTATATGCTAGCTTATGTCGCAATTGAGTTTTCTATGACACGACAAACTTTCTTCTTTCTACTCTTTGTTATGTCGTGACACAGATGTTCTATGTCGCGACATAGTGCACGTCCTTTAGCTTAGTTTTATGTCGCGTCATAATTTTCTGCCTTTTGCTTGGTTTTATGTCGGGACATGAAAATCCTTTGTCGTGACATAGCTTTTCCTCCATTGCTTTGATCTTTGTCGTGACATAGGTTTTTTATTTTTATTTTTTTATGTTGTGACAAACTCAATATAAGTTGATTGCCAGCTCTGTCGTGACAAAGTTTGCTTGTGTTGCTACACAATTTCTTCCTTCTGCACATTTTTTAATATCGTGACAAACAATTTCTATGTTGCGACATAGTTTTCACTCTTACGATTTCTAGCCCATATAGTAGCGGACTTCGAAAATGTTGCGACGTTACGCAATTATCTTCTAGGGGCTCTTCTCGACACATGTTCTTGACATTATTTAGCTATGTCGTGACATTCTTTCTGCCACTTTGCCCATTAGAGTATTGTCAGCGACCTTTGTTAAACGGTTACCTACCTAATTTAGTCGTTTCTACCTCTTTGCTCTTATTTTGTCCATTTGTGTTTTTCTTGCTTTTAGTTTCTTTTCTCTAAAATCCTGCAAAAACCAAATTTGGGTGAATACTCCAATATTTGGCATTAAAATTGGACTTTAAGCCTTAAAATAATTATGAAAAATGGGCCTAAAATTAGATGAGTTTTAGACTCATCAAACACCCTAAACTTAAAGTTTTGCTTGTTCCCAAGCAAAGAAAGAATATTTGTTTGTCCTCAAACAAATTAGAAATAATTTTAAGGACATTTTTCTTTTTCTATCATCTTTTCAAATAAAGCAGTAAACTGGGTTGATTAAATGTTAGTTGCCATGTCATTTCCAATTAGGCTTTATTTTAGAAATCCTAAAAATTTAAATTTAGATTATCTAATCAAGCAGATAATTCGAGAATGATACTCTGATACATTTATTGATTTACAGCGTGTAGTGTGTTGGTATTCCTTTATAACTAATTTGCGGTGGTAGCCTTATAAGATATATTATAGATGGAAGTCTCTTCAGTGACTAAGGTCCATAAACATTAGTCATATTACTCTCCACTAATTTAGGTACAACACCACCTTCAGGATCAAATATGTCTTCTAGGCTTGTAATATATGGCTTGGGCATTGGGTAGATGATTTGACATTTAAGGCTCAAATTTACCCAGACTGCATACATTTTCTCAACATTTTTCCTTCACTGCTCATCCTATATTTTATGCTAAAAGCTACCTTTCAGAAACATCCCCTAACTTGTTTGGGTGCATTTTTCTTCATTTTCTCCTCTATGGATTTTTCTTTTCCACTCACTACAAGAAGAATGGTCATTGTTGACATATATTACCTTGACATAAGGCAATATATGTCAATAATTTTTATTTAAATGGGTAACTATGACATATAAAACTTAGTTAAAAAGAATAATGACATATATGAATTATATTGATTATTTCATGACTTCATGATAATGCAACTTTGTGAGAGAATTTATAAGTCAATATAAAATTAATATATTCATATGTCAAGATTTATCTAAATAAAAGCAATAATGACATATATGATAATAACCTTGATAGAAAAAATTAAAAAGTCAATATATATAGTTCAAATACTTTTATGTCAAGGTTGGTAAAGTTATCTTAAAATAATTTACAAAGCCAATTTAACCTCATTTATAAATCTATTAAAAGGTTATATTTATTAAGAAGTTATATTACTAAATGTTGAAAATATTCTCAATTTTATTTTATTTTTAATTTTAATTCTATCTAGAACTTAATCTCATGTAAACAACTTGAAAGAAAAATCTGTAATGGCGAACTTGAATTTTGTGAAAAGTATAAATATTTTTTATGAAAATTTATTAAATTTGATATTTATTCTTCATGTGAAAATATATCCTTTATAAAGTTTAAATTCTTATTTGTGCATTTTTATGACATTTATTAAATGATCTAACATGACTTCCTTTTTATTCTATATTATTTGCAGCCATGATAAAAGATGTACAACTATAATATTTGAAGAAAAATGGAAATTGAAAAAATGTTGACATCAATTATTTAAAAAAAAATAGTATTTTTTACAAGCATGATTATAATTCTTTTGAACAATAGGAAAATACATAAAAAATGTATATCGAATTTTACTAATTGTATTCTTAAGATAATGAGCTTGTTTTATATTTATGCATAAAAAGTTGAAAATAACATAGTTAATTTTAATTCTCTCTTATCTAAGTCCTTGGTGTCTTAAGTGAACTTGGAGTAAATTCAATTTCTAGAAAGGGAACCCAACGTAGTAATTTCGGTTAAAAAATCAAAATTTATTCTCTAGATCTCGGATGACAAAACGGATTTCACCGTTGGAATTGTCTCGTGAAATCTAGCTAGTACGTCGAATTTCGTCGAATTCAGAGACAGTTGGAGTTGACATTTCGAGAGGCATCGCGTTTGGGTCTTAGTAAAAAGCGACATGTGATAATATTGAAGTCGCGTATAACAATCTTTCATGTGTCATAAGTAGTGAGTAAAGAAATGATGAAAACGGACGGCCGAGTGTCAAAACTGGGGAAAGTAGGGACATAATGGTCATTTTTACTCAGTATAGTTGTATATGAGACCCTGTGTGGTCATTAATTGATGTTGGGATAGGTTATATACAGGTTATGTATCGGTAGAGCTCCTAGTACAAGGAGACTCTACCCGATTTTCACATAGTGGTGTGGGTAAACCGGCATCCACTTGTGTGTCCAGCGAGGTTGACGGGAGTGATGGACCACCGGGTTTTGGGGTGTCACGAAGCAGTATGGGAGGCTTAGGTATATATTCTACAGGAGCCCGAGGGGATTTGGGCTTAGGCCATAGTCTTTGAGGTGTAAGAACATCGCCACTAGGTGTGGTTCGATGTTGAGTTTAGGTATGAGATTACCTAGGAAATCACGGGGCAAAACTAGGACACCGCATGCATGTGTTTGGTGTGTTTTGTGTGATTTGATAATTTTGTTATGTGAAAAATATGCATAACATGAATGATGTGTGATCATGTATTGTGTATGGTTTGTGTGCTTAGTAGATAACACATAGGAAAAAAAAAAATTTGAGAGTTTTTACAGTGTAAAAACTGGAACAAAGAGGAGAAATAAAAATAAAATTGAATAAATTCGTTTGGTTTAATGGATAATAAACTAAAATGTTAATAAATTTTAAGGTTGAACACTAGGTTTAGTGTTGGATCAAGAGGTTTGAGGAGATTTTAGAGAAAATGTCCAAATTTAAATGAAAAAAATGAGGTGAAGAAAATAATTTTCTAAGGTTTTACAGGTTGTAAAGGCGAGAAAAATTAATTAAAATAATTTTTATAAATTTATTTGTATTAAATGAAAAAAAAATTAGGTATGTATTTTTAGTGTCTTCCGATGCTTCAGGAAAATGAAAAATATATATATGAAAAATAGAGAATGGAATTGAAATTTATTACTTGATTGTCTTGTGAAAAAAAAAATTTGTATTGCAACCTTGCAATTGTATTGCAAGAAGAGAATTTGGAAAAAAAAAAAAAAATTTGTATTGCAGGTGTATTGCAAAGAAGAGATGGATGGATGGTTTGTATTACGATAAGAGTGCAGCATTGTATTGCAATATAGGAGCCTTGACAAGGGTATTGGGTCACGATACACGGATTGTATTGTGACCAGGAAGGGTTGAAGAAGAGAGTATTGTATTGCAATATAATGAATTGTATTGCAATAGGAGGAGGTTAGTTGTTGAGTCATGGATTGTATTGCAATACACTGACATGTGTGACGAGGAGGTGTATTGCGGTAAGTTTGAAGTGTATTACGTAGGAAAAAAATTGTATTGCAGCCAATTTGAAGACAGATACGGTGAAGCAGTGTGATGAGCGATGCTTATGAGCAGTAAAAATTTCGGAAATATTTTTTTTTAAATAAAATAAAATAAAACAAAATGGGACTAAAATTTGAAAAAAAAAAATGAAATTTTCGAAAATAAAATTTTTGTTGATAAATATGATTTAATATATTGGATAAATGGTCTTGAATTGCTTGTAATGAAATTTGTCTACAGATCTCAGATGACGAAACGGATTTCACCGTTGGAATCGTCTCGTGAAATCTAGCTAGCACGTCGAATTTCGTCGAATTCTAAGACAGTCGGAGTTGGCACATTTTTCGAGGCATCGCGTTTCGGGTGCCATAAAACGACATGTGATGTGATGAAAGTCACATATAACACGTACTCATGTGTCATAAGTGGCATGAATAAAGAAATGATGAAAATGGAAGGCCGAGATAGTGCCGAGTGTCAAAACTGGGGAATTGAGTCCCTTGACTATGGATGAGTTCTCACATTTCTCTAAGCTTCTTCTACAAGTCTTTTTTTCAAGGTGCTGTATTACACATAGATCTTGCCCAGGATGGAAAGTTCATGGGTTAAGCTTTGGTATATCCAGAATTTGAGCTTCTATTGTCAACACTAACATTTTTTAACTAAAAATAAGTGGCTTGATGCATTCATTGACTTTATATGTTATGCTCCATAACATGTTTTTCATGACTAATATGAGACTGACATTTTTAATATTATATGTTTCTCATTCGATGGCAAAAGTCGTGTTTTTTCATTTGGTTTTTTTAAATGAAAAACAAAATAAGAAAAAAAAAACCCTAAATGTGATGCATAATAAGAAAAGCGAGTTTGAGAAAACCAAGTCTAAGCGCCTAAGGTCGAATCTCTATTGAGCTAATTTAAAGCATATATCACAATTGCTTGATTAATCTATCAACATCAAACAAATGAGACCATAAATCAAAAGCGAGGTGAAAAATAGAATGAAAAGGATGTATATGAGTGAACATGTAGAAGTGATTTTATGAAACATATATTGGTGTGTATCGACAACTATCCATTTAAGTAAGTCATAGGTTCCTTATCTGACAAGAGATGATGATGATGATATAATTTATTTGAAGTTAGCATTAAAGAAGTCAAATTTAATGGAAATTGATGAATTTAGAAATATTATTTGACTGAGCTAAAATTTACAACAAAAGGGTTTAAGTTAGCTAGCTAGGCTATCCCACATTGAGAACAATGAAATGGTTAAAGTCTCGACTTGCAACTAAACATATTTATTTTTCAAAAAACTAAGTTTTCCGCTTAAAAAATCACGAAACTTTGAAGGAAAGAAATTGATTGTTTAAAAAATGTTTGAAAATAAATAAAACAAAATTAAAGAAGAAAGATAAAACTAAAATAATAATAGTAAGAAAATAAAAGCATAGTAAACAAATTCATGAAAAAGATCTTAGGGCATAATACAATTCAGCTGACTTTTAAATAAGTCATATTCGACTAAGCCCCGGTGGGATAGCAAAAATGACATAGTGTAACCTTGATAAGGACTTAATTTATATATAGTCTATTTAAATTGGCAGGTATAAGCATTTAGCCCAATAGCAAGTCAATAGTTTTTGTTCCAATATAACCCACCTTGATTGATCCTTGGGTTTTTAAGTAATGGCGATATATAAATTTCAGTCCTTGATTTAGCAGCAAGTCCAAATTATCTGAGAGAAATTAAAACCATAAATAAAAAGTAAAAGCATTAAAAATGCCCAAGAAATTCAGTTAATCGCTTAAACAAAAACTTCTTCCACTTTTCAATCTTCTTTACTTGATCATCAATGACCCTGAGTCCGGCCATACTATATCAACCGTCATCCTAAAACTCCTAAAATCATGTCTTTAATAAAGTTATTCTAAAAATAGAGTTACATAGTATAATTTGCACTAGAATATTTTATCATTGAACCATCTAAAATTGAAGGACAATAGCATGATGGTAGTACTTAGCAAGCCCTTTCTACCTTGCATAGTTATATATATGACCTAGCAGTGAACTTAAATGGATTCCGATTTCATTAAAATTCTAAACTTCATTCACTAGTGTCATCATTCTTCCATATTGTGTCAGCAACGGAATAAAAGCTAATAAACAAATTAACCTTAGAATTAGCCCTTGTATTTTCATTTGAAAATAAATATAATTAAAAACAAACAAAATAAACCTCAATATTATGTTTTTCTCAAATATATGCTTGCTTTATAGTATGATTGAAAGCTTACTTTACCAAGTTAAGTGTTAACACCATTTTTCTTTAACTAGTAAAAGTATAAAGAAAAACAAAACCAAAACCAAAATTAAATAACTTACATTAGATATATTCACCCCTTCCCATTCTTTTCGAGACCAAATAAATGCTAATAGAATCTTCAATCTCAATCATTTCTATTGATTCAATATCATTTTCTTCTCTATGCTTTATTTCCATTTTTCATATTTTTCTAGTAACCAAATACAAAACTTAAAGAAAAAATAAAAAAAACACTTAAATTTTTTATACTTGAGATTACAATGCATCAATATGAAAATCTAATTATATTTTAGTGCAATGGGCGAAGAGCTTAAAATGGGTATTCATTTTTCTTTAATAATAGATCCTTCGTGTAAAAAGTATCAAACTTATAAATGGAATTTCACAGTTTAACCAGAACTCTCATCCTTTCATAAAAAATAACAAATTTATAATAAATAAAGAGATCGGATCCTTCCATCAAAAATAACAAATTTATAATAAATAAGCGAGATTATTGAAATAGTATTTATTGATGGTCTTCAATGGATGAAACCAAGTAATAAAGAGCTTCGTAGTCATAGTCACAGAGGAGGTTATCTGTACAAAAAATCTACTTCTCACTTTCTAGTAAAAGAATGTGATAATCCTGGCTGACCTTGAAGCCATAGAGTCATCGTGTCCATGACATGCCGCACACACTCGCGTGTAAGGAAAACCTCAAGAAAAAAAAACAACAGCTTGGATGGGATCATAATGAATACTTTGTTGCTTTGATTTCTGTAACACCCTAAAATATACCCTAGTCGTTTTCGACATGTTTAGGGTATTTTGTAAGCATAATTTGACGGTTTCGCGAGTTAAATGCGAAACATGGAAACGAGAGACCCGGAAAGTTACAAAACTTAAGGACAAAATTGTAATTTGTCAGGGGCAAAAGACATGAATTAAGAATATTTGAGGCCAAAATGAAATAAAGGAAGTTTATTTATAACAGAATGAGTTAGGCTTAAGAAAATAAGAAAACTTAACCCAAAAATGGTTTTTGGAGGGCCAACAAGGCCTTAGCAAACATGGAATTTAAAAGACCAAAAATTGGTCTCATTTGGGGAGGAAAACGGAAGAGGAAGTTACAAGAAGAGAAGGAAGAGGAAGAAGAGATCAAGCAAATGGCTGGTATGGGAACTGATTTGGCATGGAACTAACTCGATATGAATTCTAGTATGGATTATATGGATTTTGTATGGTTAATGAATTGTCTTCAAATTAGGTTTTGTTAGAATCTATTCTAACCTTGATTTCATGAAAATAGGGTTGTAAAACCCCATATGGTACAAGAGCAATTCATGTGAATCCTCTCTTTAGATGGATTCATGGTTAATTGAGAGTCTTGGAAGTTGGGTTTAGAATAAACCCTAACTAAACATCATGTTTGTTTGTATGGGTCATAAACCCATATTAGAACGTGTTTGATGGAATTCATGAAAGAATTTTGAAAGAAGATAAGAAGAAAGAGGATTTGAGTAAAAGAGATATCAAGATGAGCATGAAATGGTTTCAAGTGCATATGGACTATAGAGTTGAATTGGGTGGAAAAATATGGAAAAATGGAAGAAAAACAAACAATCTGGGCACTTTTTGGTGACATGTACCGGTACACTTTGAACATGTACCGGTACATGTTAGGTTCTGGTCATTTTAATAACGTACCGGCACATGTTGGAGGTGTACTGAACATGTGATGCTCGCTTTCCTGCTTCGACTAGTTTTCGATGGCCATAACTTGCTCATTTCTTATCCGATTTGAGTGATTCATGGATACGTAAATAGACTTCAAGGAGAACAAAACTTAAAGAATAGGAACGCCAAATTATGATCCAAAGTAGTCCGCATCATTCAAAGTAATAAAATCAACATTTCAGTTTTGAACATAGAGTAGTCCGTTATTTGATCAAACCGAGTCTTTCGTCCAAATCTATGATTCGTTTAACAAACCAACCGGTAGTTAAAAGGAAAGTCGCTTCGATTTGTATCAAACAACATGAAGCAAGATCCCAAAAATTAGTAATACGAACTGTTCTAGTGTAATTGGTAAATCAATTAGTTTGGCATGAAAAATGCCATAACTTTAGTTTGATGATCCGATTGATTGATTCCACTTAAGTAAAGTAGATTCATAGAGAATAAGAATATATGAATGAGGTGTGATTCACATACACATCATACTTCACAAGAATATGAAGTGCCATATGTAATAGGCATGAAACATGAAATGATTATGGAAATGAAAATGAAAACGAATTGAAAACATGGATGTGAACATTGCGAGGCAATATGTCATGAACACATAATGTGGTTAAGGATATATTATTATTAAGTAACATAACCGTAAAATGATAACAAAATGAAATGAGTATACGTGAAATGAGCATATGAATGAGTACACATGAATGAGTATAGGAATGAGTATAATGTGAGTGAATACATGAATGAGTATATAAATGAGTATACGTGAAATTATATATAAACGAGTATACGTAAATGAGTATATGAAATGTGTACATAGATTGAGTATATCTTTGAAAAGATAGTACAAAAGTGATATTGGAATTGAAATGTGATTATGATCGGTTATGAATGCTAGTTGTGAAATATATATATATAAGCATATATATATATATATTGATTTGAATGATTGTTATTTGAAATGTTTGTCATACATAAATGATATGAAGACAAAATCACGATTGTGATCGAGTTATGAATGCTAATTGTAAAATATATATATATATATATATATATATATATATATATATATATATATATATATATATATATATATATATATATATACTGCTATATATACTATATATATATAAAGTATATATATATTGATTTGAATGTGATTGTTATTCGAAATGTCGTCACACGTATGCATGTGTGCATGTATTTGAACGATGTTTAAATTTTTACGTATAAAAGTAAATTGATTTGAAATGTATCATTGAATGACCGACATGACGGATTCACCAACTGAATTCATTATGGAAGGTAACCGTATATGTCTAATGCGAAATCACATTGCTAATGAATACAAATGTATGTGATTCTGTGCGAATCGCCGTGAATGCCTAATTTCTATAGCCATATGTGAGACTCGCAATTGAATGCGAAATCACATCAAGCACGAATGACAAACAGGCAGGATTCCCGCGAACTGGCCATGAATGCTCGACTTCTATAGCCATAAGAGACGATAATAATCGAATGCGAAATCACATTGCTACCGACGACAAATTGCGCGGTGATTCCCCGCTTTAACTGTCGCTAACGCCTAATTTCTATGTACCATATGTGAGACTCGTAATTTGAAAGGTGAAATCACATTTGCTACCGGATGACAAATGTATGTGATTCCCGCTGAATCTGTCGTGAATGCGACTTCTGTAGCTATATGTGAAATCACAAACCGATGTTTAAAAATGACATTAAAAATCAGACATAAGTATCTTTACATTACACGATATAGTAAAAGGCATCATTTCGTAAATGCATTTTGCTGAATGTAATCAGCAAGGTCTTTGAAATTATAAGTGTTAATGGATCGCCTAAAGAAGCGCTTAATGAATAAAAGTCTAAAATGGAATATAACGAAATGTTTGAAAGATAATTGAAAATGCCTGAGTAAACGGATCTGCTGATCCGCCATCCGGTCAAGTAGGGATTCTAGTCGCTACACTTTTGGAAAATGAAAATTAATAAAACCAAAACTAAAAAGGATTTAACGGGCGATCCCGCATCACGAAATGTAATTTCTAAAGTGATTCGCGCTATTAGCCGAGCTAAAATCAACAAAATTTATATACCTGTTTCCTACCATCGCCGTGAAATGCCTACCTAAGATAGCTGTCTGCGATCGAACACGTACGGGTTTTCATCCTAAAATGTTAGTCGCATCGCGCATGTAGCGTAAGGCTTTCATTTGGACTGGATTTGGGTTTCAAAAACAAAGGAATGGTTGAAAACCGAAATTGTAAAACTCAAAGCAAAGGTGAAAAGTTAACTTTGAAGAATTAGGCTCACCACCCTGGCAAGTTAGGCAAACAAGGTTCCCTGTTTATCTCACACAGACATGCAATATAGTCCATGGCATAATCGATCTGAGATGACCCATAAACTCACCCATGAAACATCTCCTATTGAGCCAAAACAGTAGCATAGCCATGGCCCCTTAGTTAGTCTCAACATTAATAACATTCTCGCAGGCTCAGAAGACCATCGCATCACAAAGGCATCTCACCCGAGCACTGATCTAAAGCATGGAGAGTCAAGCTGGGCAAATAATAATGAATGTTATTAACCATAATTTAAGATCAACAGATGTAATGATTAATGAAAGTCAAACCATCTTAAAGAACAATAAATGAAGCATGGAGAGAGACACAACCAATAACATCCCATGTTAGTAAACTAAGTTTTGAGAATAAGAGCCATAAATATTAATTCACCCGTAGCTTTTAATACAAGAGGACAACATGCATATGCCCCACCACTCAAGCTGAAGGCCTCTTCCTCTTCAAAGAAAAGGAGGTTAGCTGAAGATCTGAGTTGTCATCTCAAGAGGTGTGCCGTTTTGAGAAAGGGATAGAAAGAAGAGAGAGAAGAGAGAAAAGAAATAAAAGCAAAACCTAAAATAAAAGATTTATTTACAAGAATAAAAAACTACAAAAATATCTTCTCCAAACTGTTCCTCCAACTCTTCACCTGGTTACAAACAAGAGGCCTTTGAGAGAAATTTCAAGGTATGAAAATACCAAAACCCATGAAATCGCTAAGTTATTGGACACCGCTAAATACAATCGCTCGAGTGCTATTGGGTATTAATTACAAAGCACGACGAGAGCATCAATTTCGCTGAGTTGATAACTCGCCAACAGCAACGGACGTTCAGCGAAACATGAAATTACAGGATGGAAAATTCTCATTAGCTACTAAATTTCACTTGCCAGAGAAATTCCTTGCGGAGTACGAACTGCGGTTTTTCACAGCTCACGCCAGCTAACTGTAATTTTGGGTCCATAATGTACCAGTGTTTTCACATGTCATGGCCATTATGTTACAACTACTATTGGGTTGCGAATTTTCACAATCCCACGAAAATTTTCGCAGTTTCAATAAAAATTCCAGCCACATCCTCACCGCATTGCCCCTCGTCTCAACCAAGAGATCACATTTTCTTCCATCTTGCTCGTTTTCTCTTTGATTCTCACGATTTGATAACAGATCGAGTTCAAACTCATGATCAACAATACCATTACTTGAACTCAAAGCAAAAGCTCCCGTAAACAGCCAAAAATACTTCTAAATGGCATAAGTATTACGAAGAAGACTAGAACACTAATTGGTATATATGATTGAATGTAAAGTGACTCAAAACCTATCATATAGGTTCAAATCGTACACTTTTAAAATAATCACTCTAAACTCAAACGTTGCTAGTCCTTTAGTAACAAAATATGAGTATGAGATAATGCAGATTGCAAAAGGTTATGATTCAAAAGGGGCTTATATACATATAAACATTATCTTAACTGAGAAATTGAAACAAAGTTGTAAACCGATATGAAAGAATCAAACCATACAAGAAATTACCAGGTCAATATTGGATCCATAATTCTCAACTTGAATTTCCACTCAAGTCTAATGGTTCTTTTTGTAACCGCATTAAGCTAATAACCAGAAATTGCCACCTCCCCAACCTGAGCACCGACATGGCCTTAAGTCATTAACAACCTAGATGTGGCTAGTTTTCTTTCTTTATTCATCTACATCGTAGGTGCAATGCTTAAAATCCGATTTCACTAAAGTCCGTGGACTGGGTCCACCGCGACTCAACCAATTAAGGTTTAGGCATCAAGCCAAAAGGATCAATGTTCACTTAACTCTAGTGCCAGTCACCCCGATCCAAATGACTTCAAAATTAAGCACCCACAAGTCATTAAACTTCACCTATCCACCATGTAATCTAACACAAAATCGATGACTCCTACCAATTAAGGCTTAGTGGCATCGGCTCAGCGCTTTCGCCATACACCCTGGATCGCGTTTTGTTTCAAAGCAAGATTTCACTACCTATTTTTCTTTTCTTTTTCTTTTCTTTTTCTTTCTCGCTTTTCTTTTTCCGGAAGACAACATGTCTTCAAACAGGTAACTCAAAACTATCCTAGGTAGCCAACATACCTAAGGCCGGCTTTGCAAAGCGAAAGAAGGCACACAATTTCACAACCCATTGGAACAACTGAGTGCAAGCAGAATGAAGGCAGAGAAATTTCAAGTTGAGCATGCGTGAACTTGTTTTTTACCAAAATCGTCTTCAAGCATGGAATTTGTCCTAGCATATAAGTGACAAATAAAGGATTCACTTTCTCAACATTTGGGCAATTCAATTGTCTAATTGTAGCAATTCAATCGTTCAATCAAAAGAAAACACATTTTAAACCTAGTATAGGCACAAAACATGATATGTACAAAAAGTCAGGATATAAACCAATAGTTGATATAGCCAAAAACGGCTAATATCAATACAAAGTTAAATACGTAAAACTACTTACCGCCTACTATGGCTAATACATAACCAACGAATTAGTAGGCAATTACAAGCCGGTAAATGTAAACAAAATCAAAAAGAAACCTAACCACCTCATCGTGGTGGCGTTGCAGGGTTCAAATCGCCAATGGCAAACAGACGATTCAATGGAAGCCAGATCGCGGTGGGTTCTAATCAGTGAATATAAGGAAGACCCGCAAAGCGGTCATAATCCGAAGCCAAAGAATGGCACCGGGCCAACTCATCCATACTCAGGCCGCAAGTGAGTGATGGCATCCATCACACCGGGCCATTTCGGCGCCGCACGATGTAATACCGCGAAGAATGCCGAACAGAAGGCCCCCGGAGTATCTGGCCATGTGTCATGTGGTATGTGAGTGAGATGGAGGTGAACGATTCGAATGGGAGGTCCTCTGCACTTCTGCCCGTGACGGTGCATATCATCCTCGTATGAGGCCTCCCGCCTCCCGACCCTGCATTCCTCCCGGTCCCGTGGTCGAGGTGAACGAGAGACTCGGCATAGTCATAACCTGGCCACCGACACTACATGAAGGCATCTGGGCCATCTCTACTCGGGCTCCTTCAACCCATCCGGGCCGAGAACATAAAGCAGGAGTCTCTGATCGCAGTGATGCCTCCGCCGGCCGGGCCCTTTTCGATGGACCTTCTCCTCAAAATGCAAAGGAGGCCATCACCACTGTAGGGCCGAACCAAAATCCCCCGAGATCCCGAAAGTGCCTGTGACGGGTTCCCTCCTCCGCATTACAATGCCGCAGGGGAAACAAGTCGGGCACGCAGAAGATGGTCGATGAGCAGACCGGTATGGTTGCCTCCCCGAGAATACCGGACCAGCGATGTCTCTTCGCCGCGCTCGACCATCTCCCCCCGGCGGCCGGGCGGGCTCCAAGTTTATAACCCTTCCACGGCGCTGGCGGCGCGCAACCTACGTCAGCTGGAACACGGCCGGGCCCGAAAGACGCCGTGGTGGTCATCTGGCGATCAACAATCTCAGTGGGACCGCCCGCTTCCTCGATGCCGCAGGTAAAACCGCCGCATCACTCTTTGCAATAAAACCGTCATGAGAGTCACGGGGCGGCAAGAGGAATACCTCGATCAATCTCAAAGACTCCCGATATCCCGTGGTCGCCAATGCGATGTCATAAAATGACTTCGATGAAACTCTCATCAGGAGTCGCATTTCGGAATGGGGTTCCCTACAGTCAAGTACTGGATCCGACGGGCGGCACCGTGATGGAAGTCGCTCAGAATGGGAGTGACCGAGACGGTGGGGGCCTGCGGATGATCACCGGGCCCGATGTGCGGCCGCCGGAGGCCGCCCTCCTAACTTCTCCTCCGCGGTACGCGATGGGGCCCGGTCCCATCCGAAATCGATAACGCCTAAATCCCCGAGGCTCCTGCATCATTCGACTGTGGATGGTGCAGAGCCGACCAGCCAGCTACTTCAGCGTAGTCAATCTCACCGAGGTCGAAGACGGGACTCCACCCCAGTATCGGCAACCGAGACCGATATCGGCGTAAAATACTCGGTAAGGTCGACCATCAAATATAATCACGCGATCGCGGCGCACGACGGTGGGAACCTCCGCAAATAGCGATCGCCATCATGAACCACTCCCGGCAAGCAACCGAACCGGCTCATCGATCAGAATGAATGGCCCCGAACTAACCAAACAAGGCTCGGAAAATGACTGGATGCTGAGGCAGAGCACCAACAGACTGAACCAAAAAGCACAAATAAAGAATGGCTCAGCCTGGGCAAGAATAACCAGGCTCGTAGCGCCGCGCGTGGAAGCCACCCAAGGCTCCTACTGGCCGGTGCGGCGTGACCGAGGATGGCTATAATTAGAACTCGGGCCGTGCAAAGCCCGTGTACGGGCGTCACTTCCAGCTGCATAACGAACCCGGCAATGAGTCGTATGCGGCCCACGGGCAGACGCTCGCGACTGGGAGACCGACTTTGGCTTCGCGTGGAGCTCGTGGCACTACCGGGAGGGGAGAATGGCGGCGTTTCTAAACCAACCCCTCCAGGTTTATATAAGCATCCAGCGGTAGCCGAAGGGTCTTTCTGCCAATTTTTGCTATTTTAGCGAATTTAGCTCTCACCAAGACACCACCCGCAATCTAGCTCTTCAGGATTAAAGAAAATTAATATTACTAAAAGTAAAAATTAAAATTAAAATTAGAAATAGAATATATCTGGGTGAATTTAATATAAGATAATATAAAATACTTACCAACTTGGTAAAAATGGAAATGCTAAATTAGAAACATACTAAAAATAGCTAAAAATGGAAATTGACTAAAAATAAAAACAAATATTGTTGAACTTGGGCACTCAGCTTTTGAGAACATCAAATCAGCTTCAAATACCAAAATTACTTTAAAAGGAGGGTCAAGGAGGATGATTCCTCAACCCATGCAACACGGGCTAATTCCATGGTTTGGGTTCAATTGTTGACGTTGATGTGGTCCTTCTTTGATGGCTTTGGAATTGATCAATTGGCTTGCGGAGTTGGTGTTGTTGCAGGCCAATGTCTTCATCTCCATGGGTAATTACTCCTTGCATTCAGTCCTTGTGTTTTCCACTTTGATCAATTGAAGCAACCTCATCGAAATTTGATTTTCAATTTCTAGTGGCTGTGTTCAGTAAATCATTCCAGCTCCATAGTCATGTTACAAAAGTTAATTGCATGACTCCATTAGGCAATTTATTATTGCATTGAGTGTGAAATGGTCTTCCTAGATGGTGGTACATGATTGGGTTCACCCCAGCAATTGGTTCGGTGTCGAGTACCACAAAATCTCTTGGGTAGTAGAATTTGTCTATCTTCGCTAAGACATCCTCCTTCATCCCCATAGGAGTTTTCATGGATCTATCGGCCAATGAGTGTGATGTTGGTAGGTTTAAGTTCACTAAAGCCTAGTACAGCGCTATCTTGAATACGGCATTAGGTTCTGCGGCTCTCTTTGTCGAAGCAAAGGATTTTCTATGCAATTCCCACGTGTTGTTGGTGTGGGAGATCCGGGGATCTTTGTATTTGACGGGAGTATTTGCTGAATTATGGCACTGATATGTTAGGTGAAAATGCTTTCTTCTGATACCTAATCCCTTTTTGATTGTCTGAGTCTTTCCAAAATTTTGCATAGCGGGGACTTGTTGTTGATTAAAGTCTGAGTAAGTATATTAACCTTCACTTGCCTTAAAACCTCGGGAATGCACGCTTGTTGAGTTGCCTTCTTGTTCCTCTAAGTGCTTGTGGAAATGGAGGTGGTATGGTATTTCATTGAATCCTCCTCTAGGAGATAATGCTCGGGTTGCAATTCTTCTCCTGCTAGGTTCTTGACGGAGTTTTGGCATAGGGTGATCAACCTATTTTCACTTCAGGTGATTATGGCCTTTACCTCATCCATTCTTGAATTGTTGGATGATCCTACCTCATGAATTCCTTTAGGATTTAGGCTGTTGTGATGGAAACCTCCGCTTTCTCTTGTACCTCTATGACTTGTTAATCTTGGTGATTGAATCATGGAGTTATCAATTTTAAAAGTTGGTGCTCTCAAGCCATCTATTCTCTTATTCAATGTACTCCTACAATTATCAATCCTTTGTACTGATTCTTGCATTAATTCATTTTGCTCTGACAAAGTTGCCCACCACCTTACTTTCAAATTCAATATGGCTTGCTCCTCTTGGAGAAGGATGGTGGTTGTTATAACGTGGTAATGAGGTTTGGCACGGGGAATACGTAAACGGGGTTGGGTCTCCATGCAAGATTGGGTGATTCCTCCCAATTGGGGTGTAGGTATTACCATATGGAGCATTGGATTGTTGTGGCTTGTATTGTCTACGGTGTTTGCACATTAGCATCAAATCCTTCAGCTGCGAGGCCATAGGACAGCTGTGCGGTGGGTGTGCGGGGATTGGAAGTGGTGCAAGTTAGACTATGCAGAGTTTTCGGTCAACGCATGCTGCACCTCTTGGGCTGTTTGCCTTGATTCCTCCTTTCCTAGCTAGGGTTGAAATCCTAGCCCTCATCTCTATTTCTTGGGGGCGGTGCATACATCCCTTTGGTTGTTTGGTGGTTTCATCTATCTAGTTTCTCTGGGGTTAGCTCATCCCAACCCTTCGAAGTTTCAGCCCCGTAATTTAAAGAAATCCATGGCTTCATCGGGATGTTTGCTTAAAGTCTCCCTACACATGGTTTTACAGAGTTGCCTCGCGGCGGGGAGACATGCAATAAAAGTGGTTCTTGACATCCATGTGTCAAACCCATGGTGTGGACATGCAGCGATGGTTTCCATAAATCTCTCAAACAGGTAAAATCCTCTCACCGTCATGGCGCAAAAGTGTAGATTGTCTTTTCAAAATTATTGGTCTTGTGAGCGAAGAACTTTCAAGAATTCAGCACCATGACTCATTGATTTCTAATAGTTCTAGGCCTCAATGAGTTGAGCCATATCTTGGCCTTGTCCTTAAGAGTCAATGGAAATGCCTTTAGCTTCAGCAAATCCATGTCCATCATACCTTCCTTGAAGAGGTAGTGCCATCTATCTCGAAAATCCTAATATGAGTGTGGATTTTCATTTTCCATATAGCAGTATGTGGGGAGTAGAGTGCAATAATGGCCTCTTGCTACATCTTCAACGGAGGAATGATGCAGGATGGGGCACTAACTCTGGGAGGGTGGATGTGATCCCTCATGGTTCTATAGGCATTTGGATTCATGGGGTTCTGGTTGGCTGCATTGTTCTCGGGTATGGGATCCGTGGTATCGGTTGGTACCTTAGCTTCACTAGTTGGTTGTTGTGTACTATCTATTCAATCTACACGAAGTGTCTCTATCCTTTGTTGCATACCACGATTGTTACACAATTAAAGAGACAACAAGAGCAACAAACAACCTGCAAAAAGATTAAAATTAACAAAATAAAAAGCGTTGAATGAAAAGCGAAAGCTGAAAGCAGTGCGATTCTTGCTAAGTGAAGCAAGCGCGATCCACATAGCGAGTTGCAAAAAATTAAAAAAGGTTACCTTCACTTGTGATGTGGATCACAAGTACTCTTCAACTTACCATTTGTAGTTTGGCACCATCCCCGGCAACGGCGCCATTTGATTCGTGCCACAGTAGGCTGAGCTAAAATCAACAAAATTTATATACACCTAAGTTCCTACTACTGCCGTAGTCAAGCTCCTGCAGTATAGTGGTCTAGGATCGAACACGGGGATGGGTTTCATCCTAAAAATGGTTTGCATCAGTGCATGAAGGTAAGGCTTTCTATTTGGACTCTTTAGTTTGGGTTTCAAAAGCAGTGGGAATGGTTTGAAAAGCGAAAATTGTAAAACTGAAAGTTAAAGAATTAATGAAAAAGATTAACTTTGAAGAATTAGGTCACTAACTTGGCAAGTTAGGGCAAACAAGTGTCCTCGGGTTTATCCTCGTTATGACATGCAACATATAGTCCATGGCATAGCGGGATCTATATTTAACTAACAAACCTCACCATGAAACATCTCTATTTGAGTCAAAAGCAGAGGTAGCATCAAGTTATGGCCTTTTGGTTAAAGCCTAACATTCGGTATCATTTAGGCTCGTAAAGACCATCTAAGAACAACGATTGCATCTCTCACCGGAAACCCTTTGCATCCTAAAGCATGGAAGTATTGGCCAAAATAATAGCATTAAATGTTATTTAACCATAATTTGAAGAACCCAACATGTAAATATTATCTCGAAGGCTCGTAAAAACCATCTAAAGAACAACAGTCCTAAAGCATGGAGAGCGTGGCCAAATCAATAACATCCATGTTATGCAACTAAGTTTTAGAGAATAAGAGCCATAAATACACTGCAAGTAGCTTTTAATATGAGAGACTGACATGCGTATGCCCGCGCGAAGCTAGCTTCATATAGCCAAGAAAGGAGGAAACCTTGACATCTCTTGAGTTGTCATCCTCCAAAGTGTGTTTAGCGTAGAAGAGGGAGAAGAAAGAAGAGAGAAAGAGAGAAAAGAAATAAAAGCAAAACCTAAAATAAAAGGGCTTTATTCTGAATAAAACTCTACAATATCTTCTCACAATTGTTCTCGACTCTTCACCTTGGTTACAAAACAAGAGGGGCTTATATAGGCCTCCTCAAGGTATGAAAATGCCAAAAAACCTATGAAATTGGCTAAGTTATTGGACAATTAGGTAATACACCAAGTTTGGAGGCGGTTTGGCATTAATTACAAAGCATGGCCGAGGCATCGATTTTACACACATTGGTGAGGAATTTAACTATGTGAAATCAGCCAGTCTAGCGAAAACATGAAAACTAAGCTAAGGATGGAAAATTTCGCTAGCTAGCGAAATTTATTAATGTGAGAATTTCGCTAAATGTAGTCTTGTGATGCGAATCGGGTTTTTAAGCTGAGGCAGTCTTCAGCGAGTGGGATGGAGTCTAGCGAAATTTGGTGTTTCGCTGGGTTCAGAAATTTTCGCTAAGGTTGCGGTACCGCAATCACAGCGGGGCCACTGTAAGCAACGAAAATTCGGCTTGTTGATCCTTCCTTTGCATTGCCTCTGTCTTCAAGCGCATCACATTTCTTCATCTTGCCTTGGTTTTCTCTTTGATTCTTGGGCCGATTGATGGTGAGACTTGAGTTCAAACTGCTGATTCATCATTCACCATCTCGACAGTGAACTCAAAAAGTGCGCAAAGCTTGCAAAAGCGACCAAAAATACTCTCTAGTGGCATAAGTACCTCTTGAAGACTAGAACACTTCCAATTGGTATATATGACATGATTAATGTAGCGCTCAAACCTATCTAATATAGGGTTGAAATTGCACTTTTTGGGCATTAATCATAAGGGAGTTGATTAATGGCTTAGTGATAATGATAAGAGTCTAATATGTGGTGGTATTGATACGATTGACCCGATATGTATTTAATATGATTTGATATGTTTCGTTTACCATTGTATAAGTATAAGTTTGTTTGAATGTGATCTAATATGACATACATGTAGAAGATATGAATTGAAAACTGTAAAAGGAGCATGATACATGGAAATGTATCTGAATAAGATCAATGATGGGAATACGAAAAGGGCAAAATCTACATGTATAAAATGAGATGAGTTAGAAGTCACATAGAATAGACTTCGATATATGCATAAGTAAAAGTAAAAAGATAGTGATGGCGATTTTTTGTTGTATTAATTAGATTCTGTCTATGTATTCGTGGCGTAAAACTGGCAGCAGTTCAATCAGTGTAAGGTGCTTGAAGAGGAGATAAAGAAGGGCCAGGACATTCCACACCGACAGACCATCGGAGATAGAGTGCTCGCGGCCTTTGTTAAAGCGATCTCGATGTTTATTTTAGATATGAATTTGTATAAGTAAGTGGATTTAGTATATGTGTATAAACTTTAATGGATACCACTCCGGTGGTAGTTCATTAGTAAATGTAAATGATTGTTGGTTATGAAAAATATTGTTTGTATATATATAAAAAAAAGAAAGAAATAGGTAAGAAGTCCCAGTATGGTTTCGCACCCCGAAACCGGTTCGGATTCGCCAATTGGGTCGGACCGAGAATCGGGTTGTGACAATTTCACACTAAATTTAGATGTTGAGTTCATCGTGCTGACATGGACACCCTAGATGGATCTGGACCAAATCCTTTATGAGAGTGAGCCACGCGCTTTTTGCCTAGTGGCAAAATGATGTCATCGATGAGTCATTTTCAGTTCTCTCAAACTCTTTGGTGTTGCTTTGAACAGAAAGTGCCTTCAAAATTTGTAAGTGTAACACATAAAAAAGGCCGATACAAGCAAAAACCCATATTGGAACAGACGATACATGGTTCTCGTGAGTATCACATTCTCACCATCGGCGCATCGACACCCACGCCCGAAAATCGCAATCTCTTCTCTCATACGATTTGATATCGTTTGCAATTCTCATTTCCCTGACGGAGTTCGTGAACCAAAGATCATGACTTAAAGCTGCATGTAAGTATTAGCCCATGGCAAAGTTTAGTACTGAGGTTGGGCGTCTTTGCGGAGTTCAATGTTGGGACTGAGCGTCTTGACTGTAGATTTCATGCTAGGAAAGAGATATCCTTTGACCTTTTAAGTGCGTGAGGAGGGAAAGGGTAATGAGGGGTGTTTGCGATGGTAGAGTTCTAAGTTCTCTTGTCATGTAAGAAATGAGTTTTCTTGTCATGTCAGAAAATGCAATCATTATAGTTAGCCATTATTGCTATATGTAGGTGTTATAGATGTGTTATAAGGGGTGGATGTAAGGATTTCAATATTTGTACATGACAGTGGATGCAAGGATTTGAGTGGAAACGACTTTTCTTGTTTGTTTAAAATATTAATATTTTATATTGAATATTCGAACAACTATTGGCAAAGCCAAAATCATTCTATTATATTGCATTATATATATATATATATATATATATATAAGGAAGAGAGAAAAGAGATAATAATCTAATTAAAATCAAAATTAAAATTTTAAATAATATTATTAATGTTAACGAAATGACTTTTGTCATAATTGAAATAAATTTTTATATAGAAAATAATATTTTCCCGATTCCAATGTAAATTATTTTAAGTTGCATTTTTAAATAAAGTGAAAGTAATAGCATTTTTATTGAAATAAGTTGACATGGTGAGGATAAATTTCTTTATCTATATTAGGGTTTTCAACGAGCTAGTTGAGCCTGGTAAAATGAGACACCGCAGTGCGATTTGGATCGAACTGGGGCGTTGATGCGTGAGTTAGAAATTGTGAGCTTTGCCTTTTTTAAGGTCCACGAACCTTTGCGGGTTTTCAAAGCATTGCGGTACTTTTGCAATTAAAGAGCTGGAGGTAGTATAAATTATGGAATTTCAAAAGATAATAATAATAATAAATTATCGAATGGTTGGAAGCTAGAAAATTCTCTAAATATCGGGATAATGAAACGGACTACGCCATTAAATTAGGTCTTGCTGAATCTAGTGACCCCGAAAGTTTAAGTGAATTTTAAGGCAAATTGAATATTTTCAATTTGGATGATAAGTTGTCGGTGATTTCGGGACGAGATTTTTGAAAATCTCGGAAGTAGAAATAGGTGAGTTAAGTCAGATTAAAATAAATTGAGCGAAAAGAAATAAAATTTTCGGGATAGAAATGGACGAATAATTAATATAAACTATGTATCGAATAATAATAATAATAATAATAATAAATAAAAAAATGAAAAGAGGATGGAGCTTGAAAAGTATTTGGGTGGATAAGTAGAAAAATAAAAATAAAATAATAATAAATAAATAAATAAAACAAATAAAGAAAGACGACAAAAAAAAAAGATAAAATCAAAAGTAGGAGAATGTGAGGCAGAAGCGGGATATAGAAGGAAGATATTTTAATTTTTATCTCTTCGTTTCTTTCTTAGATTTATGAAATTGGATTGTAGATTTTTATCGCAGTGAAGGCAAAAGTCGGACTAGCGGCAGAGAGCTACGCGTGGTACCAATATCTGCTAAGCGTTTCGACAAGCACAAGATGAAAAATTTCCCTACTTGTGTTATTTCGAGGCCTAAAGGCTATATAATGGCTTTAGATATTCTTAGAAGTCGTGAGATGCCATAAATTTCAGTCGAAATTTTTAGGCCGGTTGGAATTTTGGGACTCTTTGGATAGTGCAGGCTAAATTTCGGAATTTGTTTTTCGGACGGAGTTCGGGTTTGAAATTTTAGGATTTTGTGGACCGTCGAACATAATTTTGAAATGTTTTGGAGTGTTTTAGACTCTATGGGAAAGTCAGCGAGTGCAGGAATCTGTGTATGCACATGAATGGCATTTGGGATTTATATTTCTGAAAAATTTAGTGTTGTCATATAAAGTGTGCGAGTGGCTGAAGTTGTGTGGCCGTGTGTGATCTAATACATGAATGTGGGAGTAAAGCGGAGGTGGAAGAACGAAGTCGTGCCCAATTATTGTAAACCGGAAATGTGAGTGTTCTAAACTTTATTTTCCAATACTAGTGTATTGTTTATAAATCGTTTTACCTTTGGTACATGTAATGGTTTTGATTTTAAACCATATTTGAAAAGCAAGCAAGCAATGTGATTTAGAAAGCAAGCAAACAAGCAATGGTTTGATTTTAAACCATATTTGAAAAACAAGCAAACAATGAGTTTTAGTAAACAAACAATGGTTTTGAATTATCAAACCATATTTCAAGCAAACAATGGTTTTGAATTGTTAAACCATGTTTCAAGCAAGCAAATTATATTTTATAAAACAGACCTAATGAAAATCCCTAGTTTTAAGCAAGCATACCGGTCAGAGGTACATCATTTCATGCATTTTAGATTTGCCAGGTCGGCAATCTTAGTTCATGCATCATGGCATTTAAAGGAGACCAGAGTAGTGCGTCTTGGGAATATATAAAGATTCAGCGGCGCTAGCTAGATTATGGTGACGTAGACACGAGGTCTTTCCACCATATTTATCGGAAGGTGACGTGGACACGAGGTCCTTCCAACAGCATGGTTGAGAGCCCGGGCTCGGGTGTTTTACTGGGTGCGACAAGCGAAAGACCTCAGTGGTTGATCTTGATTTATAAGCATTTTTTCATGGATGTTTTAAAATCAACCAGTAAACAAACAAGCATTTTATAAGCTTTGAGAAACTTTTTAAGCCAGCGATTGAAGCCTAGGCTCGCGTTTATGGATTTTTATAAACTTTTAAAGTAATGCAAACAAGCAATTTTGAAAAGTTTTAGAAACTTTTATAACAAAGCGAAGCAAGGTTTGGAAAATGTCTTGTAAAATATAGTTTCTGAGTTTAAGATATTTACTAGAAAAGCAAGAATTTTATAAAGCATATGCACTCAGGCTCGTTTAATTTCATTATTTTCTGTTTAAACTATTTTTAGGTCGGGCACGCGGGCTATTTGGAGCATTTAAGTATTCTCTGAAAATGCCAAAAATGATAACTTTAATTTAAAAATTCAATAGTAATATTGAAATAATCTTAACATAGTTAATATATATATGATTTTTCAAACTATACTTGATTTACATTATAATAAACTATTCCTACTATGAGCTCAAACTCACAACCTCCTTTTGTGTAATTAGCTATTTAAGCATTAAACGTAGTAGCTGGCTTATACGATATCATATATATATATATATATATATATATATATATATATATATATATATATATATATATATATATGATATTGAATCATAAGAAGTGCTATTATTTGTGATTACCTATGCTGAATTATAAACATAGGGTGCCACTTGGAGTGTTGGAAGAGTAGTATAGAAAATGAAAGTGAGATTGATGATTGAAAGTGCAGGTAGTGGAAGCGATTGTGGCTCTATGTAAGATGTCTTTTTAGGGATGATGATGGAATCATGGGTTTAGTGTTCCATTACTTACTTGGTTTAGCGATAGTGAATTTTTTTCTTTTAAAATTTTAAAGGTCATGTGGTGAAAACATGAAGGATTTAAATAAAAAAAATTATAAATGATGAAAATTTATTAAAGTGATGAATGTTGCACAATGATGACTTTCTTTGGTTCTTTCCATATTTTTAGCATGTATTTAGCTAAAGAAGTCTCACTAATAAATAATACAGCCTCTTGTCCATTACAATTTTAAGCATTTTCGTATCATTTTTCCACAATTTATTTTATTTTAAATATATAAACTTTAGGATAGAAAACATATTTGAATATTAATTTTTATTTTTTGAAATAAATCCAAAGACAAAAATAACATTATATTTTGATTTAGACAATATTAAAAATTAAAAAAATTAATTTATTATATTTAATCATGTTACGAAAAATTAAAGAAAATTAATAGCAGTTAAAATGTGCATCTTTAAATTATTTAATTTTCATGTTAATGAGTTAAGATAATGAAAATAAACCCAAAGTAATAAATAATTTTTTAACTCTAATTCTTATTTCTATTTCCTTATCTATTTTTGTGTATTCACTATTTTTGTTACTTTTTGATAGCTAATATAGCATTAATATTTTAAGAATTATTTTTAGAAAAATAATAAATTTGTTTTTCAAAAAATTAAAGTAGTAAAAAATAAAATCTCATCAAACCAAAATATGAAATGGATACATAAGATGCAATAGATATTAACATAAATAGATATTACTTGGTTTATAAAATCATGAATAATAGGAGAAACAATATGAGTAAATGAAACATAATAAAATATGGCATATGTTTAGTATAAAACTATCAAATAATATATCTCATATAGTGATATATATCTACCATATAAACTAATAAATTATATAAATTATTATCATAGTGAGGACTAATACGTAAAATATAAGAAATGAGGAAATATGAGGAGCAAGGTGTAAGTAAATTAGTTAGAGTAGCATAATAAATAATATACTCGGAATTAAATGAGGAAGATAACGTGAAGTGAGGTGATTTGTGAAGCTAGAAAATCCGATTTTACCGAAAAGAACGAAAATCGTAATTTCGGTAAAAATCCAGAATTTTTCTAGATCTCGGATGGCCAATGAACTTCAGTTAGGTCGTCTGTGAATTCTAGCTACTCACGTCGAATTTCGTCAAATTAAGGCAGTCGAAATTGCATGTTTTTGAGAAGCGACGTCGGGTGGGACACTTGGCTCATTTTTTAGTGGCACCTAAGGTGCCACATGTCAAACTCAATTCGATCAAGTTGAGCTCAGGAACAGGACCACGTTGACATACATGGCATGATGCCATTGGATAGAAAAAGTCAAACTAATGGGAAGAAGATAATTGTAATTTTGGAGAGAGATTAATGAGACAAGACATGAATAGTTGTCTTCTCAAAATGAAAAAGGCAAAAGAAAGCGTCTGAGAGGGGCTCATCATAGAACCGTTATAGAAGAAAATGGGTTGTGGCTTTGATGCTTTGGATATAACATGTATTAGAAGATTTTAGATTTTAATATATGTTTGTATAAAAGTGTAATCAACTATTGAATTATTGGGAGATAATTGGAATATAGTTGTGTTATTTGTTTTTATGAGTATTGGTTTATGAGCCTAAGAGGCATTTTTACTCAGGTATGAGTCTCACGATACGAGACATATAGATTTTCCGCGGGTTGACGGGTAGTCAACGGACAACGGGTTTGGGGCGTCACAGCTTGGTATCAGAGCTTAGGTTTATAAATACCTGGAAGCAGTGTCGATAAACTAGATTATCTGATTTACCTAGGGCTTGAGGGGATTTGGGCTTAGGCTATAGTCTTTGAAGTGTAAGAACATCGCCACTAGGTGTGGTTCGATGTTGAGTTTAGGTATGAGATTACCTAGGAAATTACGGGGCAAAACTAGGACACTGCATCCATGTGTTTGGTGTGTTTTATGTGATTTGATAATTTTGTTGTGTGAAAATATGCATAACATGAATTATGTGTTGTGATTGTTTGTGTGCTTAGTGATTAGGACATAGGAAGAACATGATGTGTTGGGAAATTTTTTAGAGATTTTCACGATTATTAGTAAAAATGGAACGAAGGAGAAAATAAAATAAATTTGAATAAATTTATTTGGTTTAATGGATAATAAACTAAAATTTTAATAAATTTTAGGGTTAAGATATGAGTTTAGTGTTGGATCAAGGAGTTTGAGGAGATTTTAAACAAAGATGTCCAAATTTAAATGAAAAAAATGAAATTGAAGAAAATGGTTTTCAAGGTTTTACGAGTGTAAGCTGAAAATAAATTTTATAAGTTGTACAGTGTCTTGGAGAATGAGGAAAAAAAAAATGAATATAAAATTTTTTTTTGGTGTTTCCAGTCGAGTAGCAAGATGAAAAAAAAAAATATATATATATATATATATATATATATATATATATATTTTTTTTTTTTAATGTGTGTGTGTATGTTTTGGTGATTTTCCAGCGGCAAGAAAAAATGAAAGATTAAGAAAATTATTTTCTAAAGGTTTCTGATGTAAAACTAAAGAAAATGAATGAAAATAAATTTTATAAAATTATTTGAGTATTTTGGAAAATGAGAAACATAGGTATATATATTTTTTACGTGTTTTCGATTAAGGAAAAAAAAAGCGAAAAAAGTGTACTAAGCCAGGTTGGGCTACTACCCGGATTGTATTGTGAAGAGGATTTGTATTGTGACATATTTTAAGAGGATGAGGTGTATTGCAAAGAGAAGAGCTTGTAGGGTTGGAATTGTATTGCAATAGGAGGAATTGTATTGCAAGAAGGCTAGGTTACTGTGACATTGAGGAATTGTATTGCTGTCTGATTTAGTGTGTGTGAATGAGGAAGGCTTGAGTGGCTGGAAAAAAAAATTGTATTGCAATAGAAAGTTGTATTACTGACATGGGTGTCACAGTGGCCAAAAGTGTATTGCAATAGGCAATGGTTTGTATTGCGAGAGAAGGAGGCTGATGGAATTTGAGTTGTATTGCAATACAATGGACCTGTATTGGGAATAGGAGGTGTTGAGGATTGTGACCTGTCTGATTATTGTAATGCAACTTAGGTCGTCAATAATGTCAGTCTATAATGTCGGTGAACGGTAATCTATGAGCGAGGTGATAAACAAATAATCGGTGAACAGTAATCGATGAATAGTATTGTGAACAGTAATCGGTCAACGGTCAGCGTGAGCGATGAATTTGAAATTTTTTTTTCTGAGTAAAATAAAAATAAAATAAAATCAAATAAAATAGAGAAAAATTAAAAAAATTAGTAAAAATAAAAAGCATAATTTGTAATAAAAAAATGAAGTCATAAGATTAATGTGAAATACATTCACAAAAGATTGATAGTAAATTAACAAGTAAAAAAGAGAGAGAGAATGATGATAAAAAAATTGATAAGTAATGAATGGTTATTGAATAATAAATGATTATTTAATAAAAAGATAATAAGTAAATCAATAAATATAATATTAATGATATAACAAATAGGACTTAATAATGTCTAGGGATGAATTATTAGATAATCAATAATTAATTAGAAAATTACAAGGATGATGAGAAAAAGCATAAGGTAATATACAAGATTTAAAAATAAGTAAGGTTAATGATAAATAAAAGAGAGATAAATGGTAATAGAGATAAAATAAATAATTAAGGTAATGGGTAAGTTAAATAAGCAAAAAGAATATGATGAGTGAATGGAGAAAAATTATATATTGAGGGTAAAAAAAAGAATGTAATGGGTGAGTGGGCCCTACCTAAAAAAGGTCAGCAAACAACCCATTATTTTTTAGAATGCTATTTCTACGTATAAAAAATCTTCATATGTGCAAGTTAACCTTTAAAAATAAAAACAAATAAAAAACTTTAGTCGAGCCATGTAGAACATCTTTAAGGGTGGGGCGAGTTTTGATTTAGGGGAGCAAAGTTAATGTTGAATTTAAGTGGGAGCAATGTTCAGAATCCTTATTTACAAAAGATAAAATTTTGATAAAAATGTTTCAACAAGGTACATGTACTTACATGAAGGGACATTTACACCATCATTACCAAGACGTCTCATTCCTATTAAATATATGATACTTCCATTGTTGAGTTTTTGTGCGAAAGGTTCTTTCTACTTGAACACTAGTCTCACCCGTCCTATGGGAAGTCATAGGTTATAGGCTCCTGTTGCCTTGAATTGATGGCAAGCCATCAAAGCATCAACATGCTCTCCACCATGAAATCTAGCATTGCGAGATATGGCTTGGCTGTGATAGCATGCGAATAAATTTGTACCATTCTCGACGGGCGCTCTTGGATTGAATTCAATAGAGGGTCTTTCCAGGTTTTCGGTTTTGGTGGGGCAATGCGACAATAGAAAGGCAGAATCTGTCGAGCGTTTTTAGATGAAGAGGCAGCTCCTAGTCTTCTTCCGTTGAGAAAACAGTGTATGCTCTGCCTCCCCCGTTCAATTTAGGTCCCAGCTTGCATATATATGAATGTTTTCATGTGAGTTATTTTTAGATATGCCTGTGCAGATTTCAAAGTACTTAATTTATGGTGTGTATTTGGAAACCAGGAAGATGTTACTTTTCTTATTTTGGTTGTTATTACAGGAAAATGTAGATTAGGAAACAACTATGCATGCCTTTTCCTTTGTTTTTGTAAAATTTGAGAAGCTTGATGATCTTTAGATAAGGATAAGAATAAGATATCTTGATAATTTTTGTTATGAACTCTACTATGTTTTTAATGGTATTAACAAGGCAACTAAGATTGATCCATAGACTTATTGGCGTCTTGAGCTTCCTATTTGATTTGCTTGGATTGGCCATCGGCATGAGTTTTTAAGTGGGTGGTCGAGTAGATCATGTTAACCCTTCTACAAAAGTACTAAGGAAGGAAAGAAAATAAAATGTAAATATAGAGGAAAGTGGAAAGAAATAAAGTTTGGAAGAAAATTAAAAAAATATTTCAATTTTATTTGATTAGTACATTTTTTTTTAATATTTTGAGAGTAATCTCAGCAATGTTTTTTTACCTTTTACATGAAACTTAAACTAAAAACCTAGAATTAAAACTTATTGAAACCATGAATTCTAAAACTTGGTCAATTGTTACTTTTTAAGATATAGGTTACAAAAATAAATTGAGAAAATTATAAATATAAATTGAAAAGGAGTTTTTTTAGATCCCAAACGTAGCTTAAGTATGTTTTGAGTATTCCTCATGATAGGTCATTTGAATTATTATTTTCAAAATACTTAGAATATATATATATATTTTAGAAAAATATAAAATTTCCAAAATATTTTAAAAAATATATATATAGAGTTAGGTAAGACAGAGAGTGGATTATAATTTTTAAATAAAATTGGAATAAAGTGATGAAATTCCAATTGAAATCGAAAAAATAAGAAATCATTGACAATTAAGGCATATGTAGAAAAAAGAAAAAATAATAATGGAAATACAGGTTTCTATATATGTGTTTTTTTTTGTTTAGGCATGCTTGATGGTTGAGTTAATTAGACAATAGAAGATCATAACTTCCCTTAATTTTGCATAGGGGATAAGGACATCGACATTGTGCATAGCAATTTCATCCCAAGTGCTCTCGGCATGGCCATTAGGCTACATATGCATGTTTAATTTGGTCACTGTAGTATTGTGTGAAAATTGCCTGTCTTAGAAACTTAAATAGGGTTACATTATCATACATATGGATTTGCTTGTGAAGTTGATGACTTTAGATTTTGAGTATTAACTTCTATTTGTTCTTGCCAAGTCTAAGTAAATTTCTCTTACTCATGAGTTTTCAAGTGAATATTTCTTTTTTTTCTTCTAGTTGGAAAATAGCAAATATATTAAAGGATTTAAATATATTTCATTTTAATGTTTTTAGGGTACTTAGGTAGAATTTCAATAATTAAGTACATGCATGAAAGATTAGACTTCCCATTCTAGCATCATTGTATGACAAACATTTCTCTTATTTATGCTTAGACTTTGAAGTTGTCAAAGGATTAGAATAGTTCTATGGATGAACTAGTTTGAGTTGACAACTTTAAATTTGTCTAGCATGTGAGATGAAGGTTCATTTTTCTCAAATGATGCTTGGATATCGATTGGACAATTATAAAAGAGGAAAACATAATTTATTTGAAGTTACTCTCTTATGCTTGGTTCATTTTTTAGAAATTTCAACTGTCACTCCTTTTGTTCTCTTGGTGCATATTTGGGTAAGTCTAAATAATTAGCCTTCCCCATTTTGTGTACTTGGAGAACTATGGAATACTGCTGAATTTTTTCTAAAGTGAAGCGAAACATAATAGCGATTGACACATAGGGATTATGTATTCCTATATGGGATAAAGACACGACCTAAACTAGAGAAGTTGGAAATTCTAGAGAAACAAATATAAGACACGTAGTAAGTTGATTTTAGTTTAACAAGATAGAATGATAGTTAGTTTGTTTCTAGGTTTTAATATTTTGGTAATTAATTTTGTGTATACAATTTTACGAAATATACATATTAGAATTTTTGAAATCACAGTGAGCAAGACTTAGATAAATCCTAATATATCTTGATTTTCCATTTATATGGTAGTACATGAACTAGATAAGATCATAATTCTATAAGAAACATCAATTTTACTTTGGTTCAATACATATGAAGTACATATATTCAATAAGATGGAACATTATAAAGTAATAAGAGACATGCAATTTTAAATTAATAATTTATGGCATGAACTTCTGATATGAGAATTGAATAACACAATTTTAAAATTTAACCATCACGTTGATATACTTGCTTAGACAACATGGGTATATTACATGATGGATTCTTTTGGTATATGATATAGGGTAAAATTTCAAATTAGAGTTAAAACAATAACTTATTGTAGAACCAAAAAAGTGATATAAAGCATGAAGTAGCCCTTATTCTTAACAACTTGATTATAATGTTAAAATTCTTCGTGGTTTAAGATTTTGTGTATTTGAATCATAGAATGGATCGAAGTTGGATGTTTAAAGATAGAAGGTCAAGGGAGTACGAGGAAGGAGTTGAATACTTCATTAATTTTGCATTGCAACATTATTCGAATCAAGTGCCATTAAAATTTATCTTTGTTGCGATGTAAAAACTTAATACATCATACACAAACAAGATTAGGAACATATGTTTTCAATGGTATTGACCATAGTTATTATAGATGGTATTGGCATGGAGAAAGCGGAGTCTACTAGTAAGCAACAAGTGAAATGACACGGTGTTATGATACAATGGATTGTGGTGATGTTGCTAGTCTGATAGAAATGGTTCATGCCACAGATGAGTTCATGGCGATCGATGTCATTCAAACAATTGCTTGAAGATGCTCTGAAAAACCTTTGTATCCTGGTTGTGTACAATTTACAAAGCTTTATGCATTAGTTAAATTGTACAACGTGAAGGCACGATATGGGTGGTAAGATAAAAGCTTTTGGTTATAGATATTGGGGATAATATACGGTCAACAATGAGATGCCTTTATCTATGTATGAAGACTAAGAAAACATTAGATGCATTAGGCATGGAATATGAAAAAGATATATGCATGCCCAAATGATTGCATACTTTATAGGAATGAGTTGAAGGATGCATCTTCATGTCCTACTTGTGGAATGTCAAGGTGGAAGAAGCGAGCAAGGCGAGGGAGTAAGAAGCACTAAGAGGATTCTGGAAGGTGTTGTGGTATTTCCCACCCATCCCTAGGTTTGAAGGATGTTTCAATCTCCCGAAAACAGCTAAAGACCTAAAATGGCATGCACGGGAAGAAAATAATGGTAAACTTCGACACTAGGTAGATTCCCCAACGTGGCAACTAGTGAACCAAATGTGGCACAGTTTGCTTTAGGTGTAGAAACTTAGACTTGCCATTTCAGCGAGATGGCATCAATCCTGCAGCTACATGACTAGTAAGCATAGTTGTTGCTTTGTCCTCTGATAACTTACAACCTTCCCCCTTTGTTATGCATGAAGAGGAAATTTATGATGTTATCTTTGCTAATATCGGGACCCGCGACAACGGTAATGATATCGATGTTTATGACACCTTTAGTGGATGATTTGAAAACTTTATGGGAGGTGGAAACATGATGCACATCAAAAAGAGTTTTTTTACATTGAAAATTTACATTTTGCTATGAATGATTAATGATTTCACATGTATGGGAACTTATCAGGTTGCAGATTAAGGGATATTATGCTTGTCCGATATGTGGTGAAGAAACATATTCTCATTGGCTAAAACATGGGAATAAGAACTCGTATACAGGCCATAGAAGATTTCTTCCATGCAACCATCCATTTAGAAAGCAAAAGAAGGCATTTAATGGTGAACAAGAGTTTAGGTTGCCTCGAAGAACTTCTCTTGGAGATGAAATATTTAGAAAAGTTGATACGATTCATAATTCGTAGGAAAGAAGAAAGGTGAAACAATGTCAATCCTTTGTTAATCCCTCTGAGTTGTTGGAAAAAGTCTATATTCTTTGAACTTGAATCTTTGGGAGATATTTACATATTAGAGCTAACTTGGATGTCATGCATATTGAGAAGAATGTTTGTGAAACATCATTGGAACTTTGCTTAATGTTCCCGGTAAAACAAAGGATGGAGTAAAGTCTCGACTTGATCTTGTTGAAATGGGCATACGACCAAAACTTAGCACGAATTTGGGTTGAAGCGGACTTATCTTCCCCACTTGCATGTTATACTCTATAAGTAGAAAGGAGAAGAAAAGAATTATTGTAAGCTTTAGGTGGTTGAAGGAGTTTACGAGAAGGTTATTGTTCAAACTTTTGAAATATGTGTCCTGGAAGAGCTAAAGCTTAGTGGTCTTAAGTCTGTGATTATCATGCACTTATGCAACAGCTATTGCCGTTAGCAATTAGATCGTGTTACCTAAGCATGTTAGATATGCTAATACAGATTGTTTTCTTTAATGCACTTTGTGCAAAAGGTGGTGAATGTGTCGACACTAAATGATGTGCAATGAACATGGCGGTCACTTTATGCTTGCTAAGAGAAGTATTTCCACCTTTGATCTTTGACATCATGCTTCATTTAGCAGTACTTGGTAAGAGGTTAGATTATGTGTGGGTAGGTGTATATGAGATAGATGTACCCGTTTGAAAGGTACATGAAAGTCTGAGGTTATGTTAAATCATAATCTTTAGAAGGGTGCATTCTTAGTGTTATATCGCGAGAGGAGAAGCTTTAGAGTTTTGTACAGAGTACATATCAGGCATGGATGCAATTGGGATTCCTTGTAGCATGAAAGATGAATGGAAATGCGGGAAACCTTTACTTGGTGGTCGCATAATTACTATTCATGATTATAAATTAGTGGGCTTGCATCATTATGTTCTACAAAATACAACCTTAATCACGACCTTATATTGAGTAAGTGTCACAAAGGTGGATATATGAGTTGTTAGTACTCTAACTAATATTTATGCAAGCCATGGCCTTTGTTTTTACTTTATAGTGAACATATGAAATATTTGAAAGATAAAATATCCTGCGTCGTCGAAAGAATTGAAGTGGTTGGAGGGGATGAACATGTGTGCACATTTAATGTGGGTTAGAAAAAGGTATGAAACTCGTGCGCATAGTACTCCCCTTAAATTTAATTGTTATAAATTTTAAATTACACAAACTTACATATCATCAATCAAATATAGGTTTGGATGAAATAGGTAAAGAAAGTACCTATTGAAGAGGAAATTAGAGTAGCTGCACAAGGACCCGAGGCAACAAGTTGTGCTATCTGGTTATATCATTAATGGTTGTCGTTACCATATCAAACATCGTGATGAGATGCGAGTCAGCAAAATAGTGGCGTTGAAATGTTGTGGCATCGACCATGCTAATTGCGAGTGCTAAAGATAAGAATCCAGTGCTTAGTGACATGTGTTTTTATGGGACATCCACGAGATATATGGGACTTGGATTATAACATGTTTAATATTTGTGTTTTTAAGTGTGATTGGGTTGAGTCTGAAATGGTGTCAAAGTTGATGAGCTTGGGTTTATTAGTTGATCCCGAGTAAGATAGGACGCCATCGAGATCCTTTCATTTTGTGAGCGAACAAGTATTTTATGTAGAGCGAGTTGATCCCGAAGATGGTCATTGCATTATCAAATTTGAAAATGGAGGACTTCAGCATTGGGGGTGATGATAACATAGTAGTTGTTGTATGGAGCATAACCCACACATTTGCGAATGGGATGCCTAATAATGACTCTTTTGATGAAGTTGAAGAGCGTGATGAGGGTACATGCGTCTTGATTGTGAGGGGACTTGGATTCAAGATCAAATATATTAGGCATGCTTTTATTTTTCTTGTGTTTTTGTGACTATTAAGTAATTGCTAAGAGTATTGTGTGTGATTTTGAGGTTGTTAATATACAATGTGATGATCTACAATGTTACGTTTTAATTTGATTCTATTAAATATGTTTTCTATTATACACTTCTGGTATGTGTAGTCAGGAGAGTGTACGATACAACAACGTAAGGGGCATATAAGAGCTCTAAGTGTCACATAGTAGTATTTTGGAGACTAAAGTAGGAAATGAAAGTTTATGGAACAGGATTTGTGTATGAGAACAAGGGGTACAATTGTCATTTAGCAAATAGGACATGAATATAGAAAATCATTAAGTGTAGAATGGGCCACAATCTAAAATAGCATAAGTTACAATTGAAAAATTAAAGAGATGAGGGTCAAATTTCAATTAATGAAAAGTTGATATTATAATAATGGGAAAAACAAAAGCCAAAATCATATTTTTGGTCTCCCAAAAGTAGGTTCACATAGGAGAAGGAGAGCGAGAGAAGGAGAAGAGGAAGAAGGAAGAAGGAGGAGGAGGAGAAAGAAGATCAAGGTATGTATGTCGTGGAATTAAGTGTATTTTGATGTCTTGAGCTTTTGGTATGCATTTTCCATAGGAAATTAGTTGCTCCTTGTTCTAGGGTTTGCGGAGAGATCACGATAACCTTAGAATTCTTTGAAGTTTTGTGGGAAAAACCCAATTAGTGAAATTAAACATGGAATCATGTAATTTTTATGGTTTTATAAAGAGGTGGAGGACCTTGGTAGAGTTCTTGCATTTTCACCTAGGTTTGTGGTTTGAGGTTCCAAAGTACCAATTTAAGTGTTGTGAAGTTGTTTGGATGAATTCCATGTTGGTTTTTGAGAATTGTTGTAAGGAGAATGTTGGGTTTTTAAAGGAAATTTTGTAAAAATTTGGTAAAACCCCTATTTTTGTTTTGGTTATAGATTAAGTTATAATCATCCAAATGAATTGATTCCAATTGATAAAGAACCATAAGAGATAGGGCTACAAATGTATAGAAGGAACCAAGAGCAAATTGTAGCTCTAAGGCTCCCAAATACGGACTGAAAGGTGAGCTCGTGTAGCTCACTGATTTTGCTCTGTTTTGGGTATGGTTGTAGTGTTTTGGCCATAAGTGGGGTTTCCCTCATCCAAATTGAGTGATTCAAAATTCTGGGTAAAATATACTTCTAGGGGAATAAGTTATATGAAGGAAGTTTATACAAATTGTGAACCCAAAGTGCCCAGAAATTTTTATAAGTGGAGCTATGTGCAGATTCTGTTCTGTCAATTTGAGTAATCTAGATATAAAATACAATAACTTGAGTTTTGGTGATCCAAATTGGGTGATTCCAATTGGAGAAGAAACCTTAGAACCATATATTTAAATGAGTGAAGAAACCATTTTCAATTTATGGGTTAGATCCAGAAATCAAGGATAACAGTAGGTGATTCAGTGAGTTTGGAATCAAAAGCATGCTGTAACTTGTGTTATGTGGTTGAGGGCCTTAGAGAAGGAATTTTACATTTAAATTTTAAAGAGATGTCATTGGATATATAAAGGACTGATCTGGAGAGTTTCATAATTTTTGAAGACCTTTTGAATAATTTTTGGGTAATAAAGTCCATAGAGTATTGTGGGAAAAGGTTACCAAAATGAGTGGTTTTTGTTATGGGCTTTTTTAGTGCTCAAGGGTACATTGTTAATTTGACTTTATGAATGTTGTGTGACCTTAAAGTGACTTGGCAGGTCTGAAGTACGTTAAGTTTATCACGCTATACGTATAGGTGATTAATACGTTGCCGTGGTCGTTTGAGTGTATGTGGGCCGCAAAAGCGAAGGAGGCAAAGTAATTGGTTGTGCTCAGGTTGGGAAACAAAGAGGTGAGTCGTTCCTAAACCTATTTTTCAAATACTAGTGTATTATCTTGTTTTGCATTGGTAATTAAATGGTTTTGATTGTAAACCATGTTTGAAAACATTGAGTTTAACAAGCAAGCAAACGGTTTTGATTTTTAAACCATATAACAAATAAGTAATGGTTTGATTCATTCAACCATACTTTTAAAAAACAACAGAGTTTAGTAAGCAATGGTTTTTAACTATAAAACCATATTTCAAAGAGAGCAAGCAAACAAACAAAAGTCTATTTTGTAAATAAGCCTAACGAAATCCTAGTCTTAAGCAAGCATCCCGATTGGTGTTAAGTCGTGTGCGGTGGTGTTAGGATTTCATACATGCATTTTAGATTGCTTGGTGACAAGCTTAGTTATGCATCATACATTTAAAGGAGACCGTGGCATGTCTTTGGAGTATATAGGGTTAAGAGCTCTAACTAGAATTATGGTGATGGAGACCGGTCGATTCCACCATATTCTGGGAAAAGGTGACGTGGAGCCAAGGCCACTTCCACTAGGTGATGCGGGACCGGGTCCTTCCATCGGCGGTCGATGCAGACTCCGTGTTCACTGGGGGTACAACTATTAGAAAAGGCCTCCAGTGGTTGATGATTTATAAGCATGTTTATACAGTTTTAAAAAATCAACCATTGGCGCACAGTTGAGCCCAGGCTCCCGTTTTATTTCAAAGCATGCGGTTGAGCCCAGACTCCCGTGTTTATGAAAAGTTTTGAGAAACTTTTAAAGCAAAAGGTTTATGGAAAGTTTTGAGAAACTTTTAAAGCAAGAGATTTTTGAAAGGTTTTATAAACTTTCAAGCAAGCAAGCAATAAAAGTTTCAGAAACTTTTAAAAAAAGTAAAGCAAAGCAAAGAAAAATATTTACGGAAAATATCATGTAAAAGGAAGTTTTCTGAGTTTTTGATGTTTTAGAAAAAACAAACATTTCTAAGCATGCACTCCACGAGCTCGTTTAGCTCATTATTTTCTGCTTTAAAAACTATTTTCTAGGTACAGGTACGTGATGAGCTTCAAGGTCATCTATTTTCAGTCCATTTTTCTGATCGATTTTTATATAAAAAGACTGATTTATATGCAGAAATATGGAATACTTCACCAAAATCTTTGTGCGGCAAAGAATTCAAGAAGCGAGTGCGATGAAGGAGCGAGAATGAGGATGGCGGTACTGATAAAGCGGCTAAAGAAGTTGCGGGAGGCGCAGGATTAAGGATTTGATGTCGTGAAGCTTTTCGTGATCAAAATACGTAAGGTTGCAACTACAAAGCGATCGCAAATGAAGCGTAATTGAGCAGACAAAACGAGTTGGGCGTGAAAGAAACTCAAAGTCAAGCAACGGGGTGATGAAGAAGACATGATGTTCGCGACATCCTTGGCGAGAGGATTACGGCGAATTAAACCGGTGTAAGTGGATAATGGTCGCGACACGAAATCGTAGCGAGAGAAGATAAACAATGGACTAAACAATTATGTCGCGACATGCGGATGTGAATCGGCGACATCGATAACGAACCCGAAGCGTTACGACATCAACTTGTAAGGAAACTAAGGTCCGCGACAACAGCGACTAAAGAGAGATGGTCACGACAGCAATTCTTGTAGAAAGGAGGTCGCGACAAGATCGGCTTGTCACGACATATTTGCGAGGAAAGAGTCGGCGACACCATCGCCGACTATCGCGACAACGATTGAGAAAGAAGGTGGCGACAACACACGGCGCTGACATCAATAAACTAAGACTGGGGTCGCGGCGTCATTAAGCGATCGCGACAAGCGAAGCAAGGAAAGAGGTCGTGGCGCCATCACGATGTCGCGATAGCCTTCTGAGAGAAGGAGAATTCGGCGACAGCATTTAGTTGTCGCGACATCGAATGCACCTGATTAAGATCGCGGCGTAGCCAAGGTTTGTCAGCGACATCCCGGCTACACCAAAGACACGTCACGACCAATTAAAGGCTCTGCGACAAAGACTGAGACAAAAGAAGGTCACGACAAGATCAAGCTGTCGCGACATCAACAACCAACTGGGCCAGTTAAGCTGCGGTCGAGGTGTATCGAATTAAGACTGACTTGAACCACATAAATACAGTGCTGCGGAAAAGCCTTACGGTGAGGCGACTAAAGAGAAATGCAGGTTCTTTGAAAGGCTCCTATTATTTTAATTTTCTTTTCTTTTCTTCGTTTTTATTTTAGATTAGTTTGTATTTCATTGAATTTGGATACGAGCGTTTCTGTTAAAGTTTAATTTGAATCTGATTCATATTTCTTCAAATTACTTGTGCAGTTTGTTTGAATTCAGGACAAATTCTGGGTCGGGTTTCGATTCTTAGATTCTGATGGCTTCCTTGATCGAGAAAGCCAATGTGGTGTAATCTAGTGATTTAGAAACCCGGCTTTCATTGAATTATTTATCGTCGAGAAATTATCTTTCTGGCCAGAATTTTTATTGATCTTTGATGAACTCCGGTTGCGAAGCTACTTGTGGTCTTGTGTATTTCACATTCTTGATCGATGTCGGTGTCTCATACGTAAATGGGATTGTCTCAAGCTCTGATTTCAAGGGAGACCCTCCCAGGTGACACGGAAGAAGGAATTCACGAGTGATGAACAATTTACGAAGGTATGAGAACCTAACAATGGTGATCTAAATGTGCTCTGTGTAATTAAATCGATAAATCTCTTCTCATGGACGAGAGCGAATTAGATGGTATCAATTTCGGCACACGAGAGAGTTCTCTCGGTCGATTAGTAAATCGATCGATGTTAGCGAATCTAATCGAGGAAAGGAGGGATTTATTCTAATTTGGAGGAAGGGACCCGTTATGTGTAGTCATTGCAATGACTATATCTTAGGAGCTCGATTTACGAGTCCATGTTTATTAATTTATGAAGTATTGAAAAGAAAAATACCGGAAGCAAGTGACCAGTTAAAGTAGTTATCTAACACTTTGTCTTGAAAGAAAGCAGTGGAAGTTTAGATAATGAATTAAGGGTTGGAGAAATCGGCTACCTTGTATTATATTCCTTGGGTAGTTTTAAATGTGGTTCACTAAGCGACGGATCGATTACGTGCAGATTGATGTTTCCGCGAGTAGCATTCTTTTTAATGTCTCTTTACAGATAACTGTTCAGTCTTAATTTGTTATTTTTGTATTTCAACATTCAATTCATTATTATTAATTCATTTTTTAGGTTTATTATTTTAAGCTTTGGCGATTCAGTGTCTATCAAAGTCAAATAGTGTGGAGTTTGAGTAGTCGAGATAGTTGATCGAGAATTCTTGAGATCTACATTGGGATCGATATACGGACTTAAATCAATTTACTGCTTGTTCGACTGTTCACTTGAGTATATAACGGATCAAAACCCCATAGTAAACAATTTACTCCAGAATGAAACAATCTTTGAACTAATCAAATAGCTAAACATATAGCCAATAAGTTTGATATTATTCATGAGATTCTATTGTCTTTGGTAATAATTAGCGAGAAATCTGTATATATATATATATATATATATATATATATATATATATATACTATATATATATATATATATATATATATATATATATATATATATATATTAAATTTTAGAGATCAACTGAAGTTTTATGAAAGCGCAGATTCTTGAAGTGATGATTAGACAATAGTCTTTTGGCAATAGTGTTATAAATCGTACCGTCTTTTGGTTCGGTCAACAAGTTTTATGGCGCGGATTCTTGCAGTCGAAAGAATTTAGTGAATCGATATTCGACGAAGAAGGAAATCTTGAATTTGGACATTTTAGAAAAGAACAAATAGTTTTCCAAGCGTGGTTATTTTGGCCACCAACTTTTAACAAGCCATATTGAAAATATTTGTTGGCGCGACTAATCTATTAATGTAAGTGTGTTTTGATTTAGGGGAAAGCACAATGCATAGGAAACGAGAACAACGATCACGATTCCGAATCTTGAACTAGAAAGAACACTCGAAGCTTGAGAAGGCGAAAAGGTCGAAAACTCGGCTATAGCGGATGAAAGGCAGACCCGGTGAAGAATGAGAACAAACGGCGAGAAGACCTCAATCATTGATACAATGGAGGACTTTTGGGGCATAATGTGCGAGGATGACTACTTTCTGCTTGATCGAATGACTGCGGTGATGCGAAATAATTTTAGGCCCCGAGCCGGCCCACTTGATTACAATGGTTCAGCAACAACAGAGTTTGCGCGGTCATCCCACGAAGACGAATGAGCATACAGGGAAGGTTTCTTAGAATGGCAAACACAGTAAAGTTGAATGGGGTGAGACCAGAGGTCATAAAATTGCATTTATTCCCATTTTCTCTAAGAGATACAGCAGCCACATGGTATGAATCTATACCATATGGTTCTATTGATACTTGGGAGGAGCTTGTATAAACTACTTGGGTAGATTCTTCCCCATTTTCGCCTCGAGAGAGAAGGAGGGAGATAATTGTTCAGCGGGGGGAAGATAGAGCCTTTATGTGGCATGGGAGGGGGAGATTCAAAGGTTGTTGAAAAGATGTGCGATGCATGGGATAGACTTGAAGACCCCGGATGGCCTTAGTGTATCATGCCTTGAATGATACATCTAAGGGCACGTGATGCTTCATCTTGTGGAGCATTCAAACGTAGAAGTCTTGAAGAGCGAAAGAGATCGATTGAGGACACGGCTAAATCTGGTATGAAAGCTCCATCGAGTTTTCCGGAGTAATTGAGCGAGAGGAAGAGGAGTCATGGGCTGACGAGATGATGACAGCCATGGAGCAAAGCTAGATGCCATCATGCATAGAATGGACAAGCGAGAGAGGAAGATACTGCTTGTTCATGAAATAGGAGTAGTTGAGGAGGGAACTATTGAGGAGGAAGTCTTTGAGGTACCCAACGAAGAACTATTTTATGATGCGAGGAGGTTAAGTACTTAGGAGACGAGAGTTATCACTTCAAGCCAAATCCTAACTGTGACACACTATCATCGGCGAGGAACCGTGAAATTTTTCATATGGTGGAGGGGCCTCCATGAGGCGAAGGCGTGAACAACATCCTCAGTGAGGATACCGGTAGCCACACAGGTTCCCGACAAACGGCAGCAAGGAGGAGGACGAGGAAATGAATATCGGGTTAGGAGGCTCCACCATTTGAAGAAGATCCCGAATCGCTGCGATTTATGGGGGACAATGAAGAACATTAAACCTCCATGAACAAAAAGTTTGCGAGTGGAAGCCTCGAATGCCAGTTCTGATTTTCGAGAAGACCATGTCTTCTCTCGGGGAACTTGGAGACACAAATGGGACAAGCGGCCCCCAACCTTGTAAGCAGTGAAAGATGCCTTTCCAGTGACCTGAAGAAGAATCAAGTTGTATGGCGGTGCGGCTCGGAAGTGGGAAAGACTTGGAAGAAGGCAGAGAAAAAGATGAAAGCAACAGGGAGATGAAATTTTGAGATAATGCGAAACAACGGGAAAGAAAGAAGAAGAATGTTTGTCAGAAGAAGGAGAAGTAAGAAAAGAAAACCAGGAATAGATGCACTCTTGAGTACCATTTCCAATTTCTTGAGAAATAAAATGAAACCGATTTGCAAGGTTCTTGAAAACCTTTGGAAAATTGGAGATCGTATGCCTTTCACGAAGTGGTAACTCGAATGCCACTTTATGCGAAATTTTTAAAGACATCTTGAGGCAAAAGAGGAAAGATTAAGCTGAAGAAGGAATTGTGAATCGGCGCAACTTCAGTGTTGTGATCAGAGGGGCTTCTGGAAAAAGATGAGGATAGGGAGCTACCATTCCACCATTGGAGAGTTTGAGGTTCGAAAGCTCTGTTGTGACTCGAGTGCGTGTCGATTTAATGCCTGATATGTTGCGAAGTTAAGTTTGGGGGAAACGCCATTCTTGTTACTCTCAGTGGCGAGGATGGAACCACTGGCAAAACACAGGAAGGAATCATGAAGATGTCTTTGAAGGCAAAGGTGGGGAAATTTATTTTTCAGTAGACTATCGTCTTGGATATGGAGGAAGATTCACGAGTTCCTCGCTGCTTGGAGGCCATTCCTTTACAGCTGGGCTTGACTCGATCGATGTATGCGAGAAGGGAATTCTCAATCTCGAGTTGGAGAAAGGCAGTGACTTCAATTTGTCAGTTTGAAGAATTTAGACATAGAGGGATGATATCAGAGTCGATAGAAGATGTACAGCGTCGTGACTCACGATTTTTACTATGATTGTAATGCCGATTTTCAATCAATGAAAAGAGATGAATTCGGTATCTTGAAGATTTTGATTAATTACACATCGATTTACGAAATCGAGGAGACGATGAGTTTTGAACAAAAAGAGATGAAAAAAAGAGAACAAAATGAAGAAAAGGAATTTCATCAGAAATCGGTGAAGAAGAGGGCTAGTTTTAAAGAAGTTGCCAAGTCGTTTAAAGTATGCCACAGAATTTGCAAAGTAAACCGAGTAATAATTTACGCTGAACTTAGTGATCTTGAGGAACGAGTTGCTGGAAATTTTAAGGAATCACAAAGATCTATAGCTTGGTCTATTGCGAGGAGTTAAAAGGTATCGGTCAGTGATATGCATGCGAAATAGCCACAGAAGAAAGGCAAAACCAGCAGGTTGAACATCGAAAGGTAGATCGGTAATGAAAGAAGTAGTCGAGGATGGAGGTGCTCAAATGGTTGAATCTTTGGTTTTATCTATGCAATTTCGGATAGTCCGCTTGGGTTAGCCCGAGTCCATGTGGTTCCCGAAGAAGGGTGGATTCTGCATGTCATAATGAAGAAATGAATTAATTCAGCCAGGCATTGACGGGATGGAGAGTATGCATTGATTATATGGAAGTTTGAATACGGCAACGGGAAAGATCACTTCCTTTTGCCTTCATTGATCGGATGTTGGACGGATTATCGGGACATCCTCATTTTCTTTCTTGGGCGGGTATTCGATTACAATCGGTGCAATTGCACCAGATGACGAAAAGACCACTTTCACATGCCTATGGCACCTTTGCCTTGAAGGATGCCGTTTGAAGTGTGCAATCTCTGCTACTTTCGGCCGATGTATGATGTCGATGTTCGGACTTGGTAGAAGAAGTATGGAAATTTTTATGGATGACTTCGCGATTGTATGGGTCGATTTTGAAAAATGTTTGGACAACTGGAAAGCATTACTTCAAAGATGCCGGGAGAAGTAGCTAGAAATTGGGAAAAATGCCATTTCATGAGTAACGAAGGTATTGTTCTTGGTCATAAAATTTCATTCTGGGGCTAAGTGGACCAATCCAAGATTTCTATTATCTAAACCCTTGCGCCTCCCACAACAGTAAAGGGATAAGGGTTTCTTGGGGCATCTTTGGATTTTATGGGAGATTCATCAAAGACTTCTCAAAATAGCCAGGACCACTATGCGGTGCGGAGAAAAGACACAAAATTTAATTTTTGATGATTTACGCAAGGTTGCCTTTGAAGAAATCAAGATCAGTTAGTTCGACACCTATCATGGATTTGCCTTGAGAATGGGATCGAATTGAGTAATGTGTGATGCTAGTGATTTATGATAGAGTAGTTTGGGGCAAAGAAAGAGAAAATATTTGAGAACCATATACTATGCTAGCGAGAACCTTCAATGAAAACCTGAAAGCTATTCCTGTTGAAAAGGAGATGCTAGCAATAATGTTTGCTTGTGAGAGTCGGGGCCGTACATTACGGGATCCCGTGTTATAGTTCTACTTGACCGTACGACCATTAGAATCATCGATGTCCAAAGGAAGCTAAGCAGGCGGTGAGTGGGTGCTACTCACTACTAAAGAGTTTGATATGGAAATTAGAGATAAAGGGATGTGACAATGTGATGGCGATCACTTGTCTAGAATAGAAAGAAATCAAGCTGAGAAGAGGAGGAAAAGGACTAGAGAACTTCGGGATGAGCGGCTATTTCAGATGTCATTCTAAATGCCATGGTATCTTGATATTGTAGTGCTTGGCTTGTGGAGTAGTTCATGCAGATTCAGCCTGTGAAAGAACTCGGGACGACGAGCGGACATTATATGCGGGATGACCCGTTATTATTTAGAAGTCTTTGATATGATTATAGAAGATGTGTGCGGAGGGTGAACAAAGCGAAATTATGAATGAATGCCATGCATCACCATATGGGGCATTTTTGGAGAAAGAACGGCTCATAATATACTCAATCGGGACTTTATTGGCCTTGTTTTTGGGGCGTCTTTGAATGGGTGAGTATGTGATAGATGCCAAAAAAGATTGGAAATGTCAGCAAGAAATGAAATGCCTCGAGGCATAATGAGTGGTACAAATTTTGATGTATGGGGATAGGTTTATGGGACCCTTTCCCACAATCATTTGAAACACATGTATCTTTGCTAGCAGTGGATTATGTTCTAAATGGGTGGGAAGCAATAACGAATGATGTTATCTGATTGTGAGAACTCTGCTGAAAAGAACATATTAGGCGATTTGGAACACCCGAGAACTATCATCGTGATGGGAAGCCACTTGCAAACAAAATCTTCGCAAGCTCATGGCTTGGTATGGGATCAAACATATAATGAGCCTATTATCATCCACCTAGACTAATGAAGCGGCGAGAAATTTCTAACGGGAGATTAAGGATCTGGAAAGGCGCAAGTTCAGCGGGGAAGGATTGGTCTTCCAAACTTGATGATGCACTTTGGGCCCTCTGAGTACATTGAAAACTCCATTAGGATGTCCCCATCTGATTGGTATTTGGCAAGCCATGCCACCTCCCTCTTGAATTGGAATACAAGGCCCATGTGGGCCGTCGAAGCTGAATTTCGATTTCAAAATGGCAAAGGAAAGAAGCTGCTCAGCTGACAATGGAAGAAGCGAGAAATGAGGCCTATGATAATCTTAGGATATCTGAAGATAAGACAAAGAGATGGCATGATCAAAGGATTAGGAAAGAAGTTAGGAGGAGGGGATCGGGTTCTTATTTAACCTAAAGTTAAGATTGTTTCGGAAAATTGAAATCAAAGTGGAGTGGACCATATCTGATGGTGTCTGCACTACTTTGGGCGGTAACACTGAGATTGATCTTTGGGGGAAGGAATTCAGGTTAATGGGCAAAGGCCAGACATTATCTCGAGGGGAAGGAAAGAAGAACACAGGTGAATTGAGGAAGAAAAGGCTTAAAACAGCAAGTCCAGCTAAGGACTCAAAACGGAGCAGCTGATGGGAGGCAACCCATAGAGAATTCAGTTTCTGATTTCAGACTTAGATTTTTTTTAGAATTTACCTTGATTTTGTTTTCTTTAGTTCTTATAATGATTAGTTAGTACTTAAGAAGTTAAGTTTTGTTTAATTGAATCCTTTCTGGAAATGTTGCAGAATGATTATGCAGAAATGGCTCAGGCATGAAGGAACAAACTCGGTACAACTCAGCGAGTGCGAAACTGACGGGAAAAGGGCATTCCTTTCCTATAAAATTCTATGAAAATTGAATTGAATACATGTTTGAATTTACGTAATGCGAATGATCTAATTGAATGAGAATGTGCGAATTGATAAATAGCGAAAAGCTGTTGTTCATTAAATTTGAGGCAAAATTACAGACTAGGTTGCGACAAAAACTTATGTCGTGGCGGCGAATTATAGCGAGTTGATGTCATGACTTAATTAAATCTTTGGAAGGAAGAACAAGGTGAGGTCGCGACGGACCTGGTGTGAGAGAATGGATGGCGACGGAAAATTTGAAATTCGCTGACGACTAACAATGACATGAAACACTATATGTGTGACTGAGGATAACTTGTCACTCGGTTTGAGTATGTCGCGACAAACAATCAGAGGTCGTGACATGAGAGAAAGGTTTGCCAGCTGGGCAGTTTTCAATTTTGCCCTAAATTTAATGACATCACACACAATTTATTTGTGATATTGGAGTCGCGGCGAGAAAAAATAAATCAGAGTAATAAATAGCTCAAAATCATAATTGGACTATTGTTGAGAAACTCCTTCCATTATCATATCTCATTGAAGCAAAAGCTCTTTTCACCTTCGCAAAGTCCTCGAACTCCGATTCTCACGAGCCACAGATCGAATGTCTTCCTCGAACCTTGAATTTCTCTAATGGATGAACCTGAAACCACAATCCCAAACTTGAGGTGAAATGATGGGTGGAGTATGCTCCGTCGAGAAGGAGAAGGATTCATATGGGGCAAGCCGGGGAGACGAGAGCAACAAAACAACGAGAAGTTCAACCAGTTGCAAGGCAAGGGAAAAGAAAGAGACATGAGAGACAACAAGAAGAAGAAGAGGACGACTTTGTATCAGAAGAAGCATACTCTATATGGAAGAAGCATTATGCAGGAAAGGGGTTTATAGGAGAAAGAGGATTCAGTCAGTTCATCTCTCCGTTCAAAAGGGTGATAAATGAAGAGGATGGGAGAGTGCATGAACATCAAAGCTTGGATATGCAGCAGTTGTTAGAGAGTTTTATACTCCAACCTCGTTGGTAGAAAGAGAGAACTGCGTGCCGATCGGAGGGGTTTAGGTGCCATAGGGCGTAAATGCCGTGCGAGGTGTACGGGATGGCAAGGCAAAGGCATGGCTCCCGAATTTAAGAAGCTATTAACTTAAACCAGAACCGTGAAGATTGTCGGAGATTGTGAGGATGGCAAGGTATAATGGGATTAAGAGAAAGGCACGAAGACAATCAAAAGGGGAGCTGACGAGAGGAGGCTAAGGTATGGTTTTATTTCTGTACATTTATGGTCCCGATAAACATGTATGCAGTCGAGGAACGAGAAGCCATCATGCTATGCCATGCGAAAAAGGGTGCAAGCTGACGAGGGCGATTGAAAATTGTGTGAGATACCATGGGGGAAGCAAAGGAGCACAATTCCACGCGATCATCACCCGGACTATGTATAAAGAGTGGTGTGAAGAAGACAGGCGAGAAGAAGAAGAGTGCCCCGATGCTTCACCATTAGCACGGGATAAGCGAGGCGAGAAATCAAAGAAGGAAGGAAGTTATAGTGGAGGATGATTAGGATGAGAGGGAGATGTGATACAAGAAGAGGACACACGATGGTTGAAAACCAAGAAGAACAAAATCGGGGAGAGACACGGCCAGAGGAACACCTCTTATTTTGTTTGAACTATGCAAAGCGGTCCAGGAAGTCTATAGATTTCCACCACTCCATTGGCCGGCTCTCCGCTGATGAGAAGCAGGGAGTTTAGAGAACACGGAGAAAGTTCGAGGGCCAAGGAAATAATGGGAATAATGGAGATGCTAATTTGATGCGAGAAAAGTATGGAAGAGAAGAGAGGAAAAATGGAGTCGTGACAATTTGTTAGAGAAGAGGAGTGTGTAGTAGAGATTGAAGAAGATCATTGATGGGAGAGAAGGAACTTCAACAGAAAGGAAGAAATGTATGAAGCGGAGTTGAAGAAAAAGAAGCGAAATGGGAAGAGGAGTTGAGGGCGAAGGAGCGACAAACAAATCCTAGATCATCAACAATAAAATTTCAAAAGGAAATGGAAGGAAGAGACCAAGCTCTTGAAAAAGTGAGCTTAGCCGTGAATCATTTTATAGTAATCGAGTACGAGCGAGACTCGGCTATTGAAACTATCAAAGAGGATGCGGAACAAGAAGCAGGACAAGGAGCATATCAAGGGGTTTAAGTTCTCTATATGTCATTGATAAAAGGACTTGAGAAGAAAATGATGGATAGAGATAAAGTGCTAGATAGTGATGATGCATATAGAAGAAAAATAAATTTGGAAAATGCCGGGTTTGATCGCGCTAATCTATCGAATTTTGGAAGTCATGGTGACCAGGCACAACATGAACACACTAGGAATGAGACAGGATGAGCCCGAATGACAAAGTGGATCTCACAAATGAATTGGTCTGGAAGAAGGCAGGAAAAGAGAATGCGAGGAAGAAGAGAGAGGAAATGAAGTTTCTAGAATTTGACTGACAACACTGCCCTTGATCTGGATCCCCGGACATCTTTACTTCTAAAAGAAGTAGACCTTCCATTGATTTGTCAATCCCTCCTCATTCACATTCTCTTGTTCTCAACATTTGCACATTCTTATGAATAAAACGAATTTGTTTGATGTGTTTGAAGTCAAATTGTGTGTTTACTTTTTGCTTTATTGTTAAGAGGAATACTTGATGAATTTAACTGAGAATAAAAATGCTGACATATCATAATATGAGCAGGTTGAGGTGATTGATTAGATGATAGTATGAGCGAAAATAAAATGAATAAGGAGCTAAATAATGAGACTGATTAATTGAAGCACAAATTGCAATTTAGTTTGAATTTGGTTGAAAAGTCCAGGATAAGGATGGTTATACAATTGAAGGAACAAAACATGTTTTTTTTTTAGTTTGTGGTATGAACAGTGAGTCAAGGAACCTGTTGGATATAACATCATTTTAATCCTCATCAACTGATATGAGTCAAGAAAATACTTAGGGTTAGTCACAGTTAAGTAACCCAAATTCTAGAACTTGTTAGATTATTAATCAAGGCGAAATCCTAGGTGGTACAACCAACAGGAAATGATGCAGGCCATCCTTGGAGAGTTTGAGCCATTCTAGCCATCCCTATTCATATGCTAATGCATATACTTTAGTTCAGAAGTGAGCCAAAACAAGCCTATTTTCAAAATAAGCCCGATGGAATACTAACCCGTCACAGAAGAATCAATCCTCAGAAAGAACACAGGATTACCCAGAAAGAATTCAAGAGAGGAAGAAGCCAGTTTGAAGTATAAATTTTGAGGAACTCGGAAAATACGAAAAAAGGGAATGAAGAGAAAAAGATATACATCAGAAAGCCTAACGAAAAAAGAAAGCTTAAAAAGATAGGATTTTGTCTTGTGGCCTAACTCTCTTGAGCGATTAAGTTCTTAGGGGTGTTTCAGCACCTAGTACCTAATGCCATCTGGTATGGGGTTACTAACCCAAAGTTCACTAAGAAGAGTGTTAGAAGCAAAAAGACAAAACATTATATTACGAATGGTGAGAAGAAAGAAAAATCCCCAGTTTGAATTACAGGCCAAAGAGAAATGAGCATACGATTCACGAGACAGAGAAGAAAATCAAGATGATATCGACATGAGTTTGGGGAGTTTATTAAGGAAACTCTGAGGAGAAAAGGCGTATGTGAGTAAAAGGAAAGGAGTATTGGTAATCTTAACCTAAAATCCCATCCATCCTACCCACCTAAAGCCTAACATTTACAAGCCCAGACACAGATTGATCCACGAAGGTTGTAATCACCTACATTAGTGGAGATCAATATGAACAACAACCTATGGAATTTGAAGTAAAGGAAAAGATCAAAGCTATGAACATCCTTTAAGGGTTAATTGACTCATTAAGAAAATGAGAAGAAAACCAGCTTACATTTCAGCGAATCAATTACTTCTCTTGTTTGTAAAACAAATTCAACAGACTAGATTATGTACACACGATTGAGTAGAAGCCGACCTTGATACGGACTTGAAGTGGAATACACAGTAGCAGATACATTTAGTCTTCAATTAAATTGAAACACCAAGCGCAAAGCGAGCAGAAAAATGTCCTTTTGTTTGAGGACAAACAAATCTTTCTTTTCTTTGCTTGAGGACGAAGCAAAATTTTTAAGTTTGGGGAGTGATGAGCTTCAAGGTCATACATTTTGATCCATTTTCTGATCGATTTTTATATAAAAAAGCTGGTTATATGCAGGAATATGGAATACTTCACCAATAGCTAAACGAGGAATTGGCAGTGAGTAAAAGGAGCAGAATGAGATGGCGATGCGATAAAGCGCTAAAAGTTACGCGGAGCGCAGAGATTAAAGTTTGATGTCGTAAAGCTTTTGGCAATCAAAATACATATTAAGGTTGCAGCTTCTAAGCTGATCGCAAATGAAATGATGAGGCAAGCAGTGGCGTGAAAAGAAACTCAAAGTCAAGTAACGGGAATTGATGGTGAAGAAGAAGACATGATGTAGAAGACATCCTTAGGAAGACCATGACAGTCGCTCCCGGTCTCGGAGTGGATAATGAGGTCCACGACACGAAGTAAGTAACGAGGAAGATAAACAATGGACCAAGCAATTATGTCGCGACATGCGGATGTGGTCGCGACATCAATATTAGTCGAAGTAGTGTGACATCAACTTGTAAGGAAACTAGGAGTCGTGACAACGGCGGCTAAAGAGAGATGGTCACGACATCAATTCTTTGCCCAAGAAAATTGGCGACAAGATCAGCTAATCCGCGACATCAGCTACGAGGAAAGAGGTGACGCCATCCTTCAGCTATCGCGACAATAGTTGTGAGAAAAGAAGGTCGCGACAACACCTGGTTGTCGCGACATCAATCTCTAAGACAAGAGGTCGCGGCGTCGTTAAGCGATCGCGACCATGAAACCCGAGGAAAGAAGGTCGACGTAAGTACGATGTCACGATAGCCACTACGAGAGAGAAAGGGAGGTCGACCGACATTTTAGTTGTCAGCGACATCAAATGCCTGAATTCAGTGTGACGTCCTTAGGCTGTCGCGGCGTATTCACGAACCGTCCGACGATTAAAGGCTGCAAATGGCGAAGAAGACGAAAGAAGGTCCACGAGCCAGAGATCGAGTACATTCGTGACATCCAGCATATCTGGCCCAGGCCGGTTAACTACGGTCAAAAAGAGGTGTATGAAATTAGATAACCGAACCTTATAAATACATAGGCTGCTATTGAAGAAATACGGTGAGGGCGATTAAAATACAGGTTCTTTGAAGGCTCACGTATTTTAATTTTCTTTTCTTTTCTTCGTTTTTATTTTTAAGATTAGTTTGTATTTCATTCGAATTTGGATACGAAACGTTTCTGATAAAGTTTAAGTGAATCTGATTCATATTTCTTCAGTCTTGTTTGGTTGTTTGAATTCGGAAAAATTAAGGTCGGGTTTCGATTAACGTTCTGATGGCTTCCTTGATCGAGAAAGCGATGTATGGTGTAATCTAGTGATTTAGAAATGACTTTCATTGAATTAGCTATCGTCGAAATTATCTTTCTGTAGAATTTTTATTAAGTCTTTGATGAACTCGGTTGCGAAGCATGGCAGTCTTGTGTATTTCACATTCTTGATCCCGATGTCGGTGTCTCATACCCGTAAATGGAATTGTCTCAAGCTCTGATTTCAAGGAGACCCTCTAGTGTCTGAGGAAGGAATTTACGAGGTGATGAACAATTTCGAAAGATATGAGAACCTAACAATGGTGATCTAATGTGCTGCATTAATAATTAAATCGATAAATCTCTTCTCACTTGGAGACGAGAACGAGTGGAGTAATTTATCAATTTCGGCACACAGAGAGTTCACCTCGATTCGATTAGTAAATCTAATCCCGTGTTAGCCAAGATCTAATCAAGGAAAGGAGGAGCTATTCTAATTTGGAGGAAGAGGGACTAGTATAGTGTAGATCTGTGCAATGACTATGTCTTAGGGCTCGGTTCACGGAGTCCGTGTTGTGGGTATGGTATTGAAGAAAAATACCGAGCAGGCAGCCGGATTAAGTAGTTACACAACACTGCGTCTTCGAGAGAAGCGTTGAAGTTTAGATAATGGTGTGGGGGTTTGGAGAAATCCCGGCTACCTTATTATATTCCTTGGACTAGTTTTAAATCTGTGGTTCACTAAGCAGCATATCAGTGCATTATGCCGGAATTGATGTTTCACAGTAGTATTCTTTTTAATGTCTCTTTGCAAAGAACTGTTCAGTCTTAATTTGTTATTTTTGTATTTCAACATTCAATTCATTTTTTTTTAGGTTTTATTATTTTAAGCTTTCAAGTGATTCGATTAATCTATCGAGTCGAATAGTGTGGAGTTTGAGTAGTCGGAATTAGTTGATCGAGAATTCTTGAGATCTCTGTGGGATCGATATCTGGACTTAAATCCAATTTACTACTTGTTCGACCTGTGCACTTGCAGTATAACGGATCAAAACCCATCAGTAAACAATTTACTCCAAATGAAACAATCTTTGAACTAATCAAATAGCTAAGGCATCTGACCCAGCCAAAGTTTGATAAACGATTCTTGAAGGATTCTATTTAATCTTTGGTAATAGTGGCAGAAATTTGTATATATATATATTAAGTTTTGGGGTCAACAAGTTTTATGGCGCCGTTGTCGGGGATTAGATAATAGTCTTTTGGCAATAGTGTTATAAATCTGTACACGTCTTTTGGTCTGGTCAACAGTACGCCAAACGCTGGAGCATAGTAGGATTCTCCTGACTTTTGTATCAGTGCTGTAATTAATAATCTTGTAAGAAAATACTTTGAATTTGTATAATGGAGCATATGTATGTACATAGTATAGTTTTGTGAAAATGTGTGGAGCTTGAGGCTCTTTTGAAAGAATGTTGTTGGTTGCCATATTTGGAAATGTGTAAAATTGTGTATACAGGGTTTGGGACATAATCCTATATCTGAATGTTATGCTACGAAATTTTATAAAATCCTGAAGTTTAGAAGAATTTTTTTATACGAGATTGAAGCAAGCGTGCGACAGCTTCACGGGTTTCTAGTCGTTAGAGGTAGCATTTGGGGTTTATACAGTAGTGGTAGGCACACTGCTGATAGTAGGGGGTGGGGGTGTGACAAAGACATTCTAAATAAGTGGAGCTAGTATCATATTTCATGTCTATTGAATAGTTTTAAGTTCTATTTGATCTTAATTGATATGTATAAATAAATGTTGTTTGTATGTTGGTATTCTAAATTCAATTTTAGATTGGACCAGATAAGCAAATCACTCACTTATTTCATATTGATTGAAATTTTAAAATTAACTAGGAAAAAATCTCATTAAAGATTTCCATGGATTTCACTAATAATTAACATTTAATGAAATAAATGTAAACATAATAACAAATTGTCCTACATAAGGTTGATTTAATATAAGGAATCATCAAATAAGGAAAAGAATACTTTATGAAATGATTATTTGAATGTTCGTTTTCCCTCTTAAAACAATATATTAAGAACTTGATTTTAAATGTACCTTTCTTTGCTTCCTTTGTTTTAGGTAACTTGTTTTATGATATGTAACAAAATTATTTTGAGAAATAATTAAGCAGGTACAAATTTGGGAGTAATTGAATAACATTAGTTCTAGAAAATTGGAATAAAGTTTCATTAATGTAAATCTAGTAATGGATTTGCGATTAAATGTCAAATTAGAGAACATGTTCTTGATTAATTTAACACAATAAAACTTATGTATTTGGCTTGTGATTGTTAACTATTAGTGGCGTACCTTATCATGCTTCATGGTAGGAAAATCAAACACCTTCTTGATGCATGTGACGCCCCGAACACAGGGGGTCAGTTGACTACCCAGATCAACTTAGCGGAATACAAGTGGATGTCGGGTTGCAGAAGCGCCACTTGAGAATAACTAATGCTCGATGGTGGAATCGCCACAAATTGGGCTACTCTCACCCCAGAGTGCGGTGCAATATTCCAAATAAACATACATTGAGAAAATCGTGATCTGCACGGATATCTGCATGACCCGACTCGGATCCAGATCCTCACTTGAGCTCTCTCACACTCGCCGCCTCGTATAGGGGTATTGTTTTGTTAGTTTGTGGACAACCCCACCGATGTGTATATATCAGTTGGGGCGCTCAGGCGATTGATATATTGTTTGTTGTGGACTACCCTCCAGATGAATATCGATTAGTAGCCTCAGATGATTGATATTTTTGGTTTGGACTACCCTCCCAGATAGTGTATTTTTAGACAACCCTCCAGTATTTTCTGGACTCATCTCATGCACTCATTCCTATAGTCCTAGGGTGTTCGATTCATATGGAATGCATGTATGCCAATTCGTCTGATCCTAATCACCACGAAATATGTAAACATACATATATTTACAAAACAACCAATTCACACAATCATGTCATGTAAATTCTCATTCCATACATCAAAATTAGCTCACTTGGGCTAATGATCATACACGAGCAATTCAATTTAAATCACTCGACCAAACACATATTTTCACAAAAATTATTTTGTGATCAGCATTTCGAGAGCAGTCAAAATACAGGTGCTTGTTCCTTTGGCTTCTGATTATCGTTTCACTTAGTGAACCGGGTTTTTAGCGGCCATTTCATTATCACAACGATACATGATTTATTGTAAAGCACAATTTATTTTTGAGCCGGTAGTAGCGATCCTGTGGTATTTGCTACTCTTGGGTTTGAATTTATATCGGTCGGTCAAGGTTTGGGGCCAGGAGTCAGCTGACAGTTGAGGCCTCGATCAAGCAAAGAAACATTTACATGGTATAGCAGGAATAAAACCAGTAGGGAGAAAACCCCTACCTCGAGGGTTTTCAAGCTCATAAATCGGAAAATTCTGCACGCAAAGCCTCTCATTGTGAGCAACTTTCCTTTTTGTCCGAAAATCTCAGATGATCGGATCTCCATGGCAATCTAGAGAGAAGTTACACACTCTCTCTCTAAAACCAAAATATCTAACCTCCTGTAAGTTCTTCCTTTCCCCTCTCTTCCTCCCCACGTTTTCTCTCTTTTGATAAAGGAAGAGGACAACTGTTCACTATTTTGTCCCTTTCCTCATTTAAATCAATTTCTATAATGACATCTATGTCCTTCTTTTCCCAGTTTTGACATTCGGCATTATCTCGGCCGTCCATTTTCATCATTTCTCTACTCATACCCCTTATGGAACATGGTATGTGTTATATGTGACTTTCGTCGCATCGAGTCGTTTTACGACACGGCAACGATGCTTAGAAAAGAAACGTGTAAATCAAACCAGTCTCGAGTGCGATGAAATTTTACGTGCTAGCTAGATTTTGTGAAAACGATTCCAACGATTGCAATCCGTTTCATCACTTGAGATCTAGAATAAGTACAGATTTTTGGCTTGAAATTAACAATTTATGTCGAAGAATACGATTTTGCCCTTTTTTCGAGAAATTGGAATTTCGGGTCTTACAATGCATCATCAACCACACTTTTAAACTTTTTTATGAATATTACATCAACTTGAGCTTGGATTCTAAGCTAGAACCTTGTAACAATTGTGAATAAAATAGATATAATTTAATCAAGTCATAATGGTGGAATGTGTTTTCATTATTATTTTTAATGAGATAAGTAGTAGTATTTTTCTTAAAACTCGATGATATGTTGTTCAGATTAAGCAATAGATTCTCCTTTGACTTTTGTAGATATTTGCTATCAAGATTTAAGATTTTTCATGTATTGGAAATTTTGTACAACATTAATTAATTCTTACTAATGGAATAATTTTGTAACTAACTTCTTTATATTGAGTTGACATACATTTTCAATTGATGTTTATTATTACTTAATTCGCAATCATTTGGGAACTTGCAAGAAAAGTTATACATGTTTATAAATGTTTCCACCAAGAAGAGACAAAGGTTAGGTAAACTACTAAAATACCATGCTTTAATTTTGAAGTAAGATATATATTATGAGATTGATCATATTCTTTTATTGCCATGTAGATGGATGAGAGGGAAAAAAATGTTACTTCATAGAAAAGGTTAAGAGGCCCGACTTTAAAACCTGAAATTGCTAAAAAGAGAAGTGAAGGAGTGAAAATTGATATTCAATATAATGATGATGGTGAGGGAGTGGGGGAGGGATATGTACAACTAATCTCATACTTGGGTGTGTTAGCACGGACCATGGTGCCAGTATATCATATTGATTGGAGGGTAGTGCCAGCTGAATTGAAGAGAAATTATGGGATTGTGTGAGGTATATAGCAATCTTGTGAAGTATTTTTCACATTTTGTGTATAACACATGCTTATTGAATAATTAAGATATTCTTATATTGTGAATTTTATTAGTTGATGAGAATACTTAAAAACAACATCATGTCATCTATAGGGACTAGCTTTAGATCATTCAAGCACACATTGACAAAAAAGAGTATCCTTCCTTATAAGGATAAGCCAAACACCTTTGCAGCCACCAATTGAATATAATTACATTCAGTTGAAGGTGGAAAATTAGTAGCTAATAGGTTGTCAAAAAGAGTTTGAAATTAAATCAAAAGGGAAGGAGAAAAGAAGGAGGGCAAACATCTATACTCACCCAGTGAGTAGGATATACGAGACTTTAAGAAGAATTGGTAAGTTTAATTATTTTATTTTATTTAATTGGACTTTTACCTTTGTAAAATTTAATGATTACCTTTTTTTATTTTTTGAAAGATGCAAAAGACAGGTTCTAGGAAACCTATTGATAGATGGATCTTATGGAAGCTAGCAAGAATGAAGAAAGGTGAATATGATGATGTTACAAGGGTTGTAGTAGAAAAGATTGTAAGTTGTCAAACCTATATATGTATATATTTAGTCAATTTCATATGTTCTCTATTTTATATGACTCTTGAAGCATCTTATATTTTTTGGAGGATGAGTTAGTGAAGGATGTTGAGGAAGGGAAGATTACATGCGTTGGTAAAAAAGATATCCTCACTTTAGCATTGGGTACACCGGAGCATCCTGGACGAGTTAGGGGAAAGGGTGGGAAAAAAAGCCAGCTTGATTCTTGACACACGACACCTTAGCTCACGAAGAAGAGGAATGCAAAAGGATGTTAAGGGAGAAAGTGAGGACCTTGGAAGAGGAGGGTGTGTTTATTAAGAACCCCTCACACCCCACTCACGAGTGGCTTGACACAAACATAAGGAAGCAATTGTTGCGGCATGAAGAAATCTGAAAAGGCTCGTTATGGTGCTCGTGGAGGGACCACTTTATCCTGAGGGATTGTAAAGCTTCTCAACTAACTCAGGTATATATGGCTTTTCCTAGGTTAAGTTTGTAAAAACAATATATAAAATAACTAAAATTAAAGATTAAGGATTATAATATGTGTTTTTCTGCAGGTTTTTTATAAATAACATGTTTTCAGGTTTTATAAATTACTAGGTATCTGCCAGCTCAGGAAGTATTTGCATATGGAACTTATTTACAAGATTTTAAAAGTTCCACTATTGATTCTATATATTAGTGGTCATCCTTTATCCTCTTCAACCTAATGCACTTCTTCCATTCCCACTTACTGAAAACATACATACGATAGGGAGACATTTGGATATGAGGTTTTGTGGCCCTCTTACATTTGTGATAGATGATGAAAATGATGAGTGAATATTAGTATAACAAAGATTTCAAGTAAAGTTACATTTCCTACACTCTTGGTTTGTTTCTTAATGTCATGCATCTATTTATACGTGTTTAAGATGTTGGCAAAGGAAAATAAAATGAAGAAGATACAAGCATCCCAAAATCGAGTATGAAAATCCACAGAGATATCTGGCCCATTTTCTAAAACGAGTTTCGACGTGGAGGGTAAGCCCAGAGCACCCAAAGTTAACTTTCCAATCCAATGTATTTGGGATAGAGGTACAAATACTATCTGACAACTGAAATGGATGATCTAATTTAAGCAAAAGAGTTGAATATGAATTGTTTATGTATGTTGGTAAGATATTGTTATAAATATTTTGTTATGTTTTCATATATAAATAGGTAGAATTCATTTTTTTCTTTTAAAGTCATTCCTAAATTGGGTGACATTTCATTAGGTGGTTGCATGCAAATTTGGATAATGCACTACAGGAGAAAAATGATATTTGTTAATCCAGGGGATGGTGTCAGGAATTTGGATTAGTAGCTCCTAAATTGAAAAATGAGCAAGGTTCATTCTTAGATCGACTAATTGACTCTAGAATTGGGGACCTTATTTTGTTCCATATAACCCAAGGTAAGTTGTTAATCATTATTTATTTTAAATTTCTTAGCCTTATGTATGTTATTTATCTAAATCATATGTTGATATATTGTAGATTTCATTGGGTTTTGGCTGTAATTGACCTAAAATCACAAATAGTCTACTATTTGGGCTCACAATTGCAACAACCATACAAAAATCTAAAGATATCGTGAACATGTAAGTCTATCATAATTTTAGTTTTTCATGTCTCAAAATGAACACTAATTTGAACTTTATTTAGGGGGTTTTAATTTTTGTCTCAAAGAAGAAAGGATCTAAAAAAGAGCTCAAATGGATGGTTATTGAGGTAATATTTTTTTCCCCTCTTCAACTTTTTGTTCATTTTTCTAATTTTTTTAACACTTACCTACATTTGAGTTGCTTTATTGAAAAGTTCACTGATTTTTGAAATGTAAGGATATTTATATTCACGCATTTAGTTATGAATTTCTTAGCTTATATTTGGTTTTTAGTTTTATTTCCTGTCCTAACTTGAGTTGAGAAGGATGCTGTAAACTAACCCCGGTTAAGAAATATGTATAAACGATTTGGTTGATCACCTTATGAAAACATAATCTAAATTGTTATGAATACAATGCATTCATATGTCACTATTCAGCTAGTAATGAAGTAGTACTAAAGGAACAAACCCCATTTTATCATGTGATTGAAAGATTTATGATTCATTTCCACTTTACAGTGTAAATAAAAAAATAATAATGGAAACTAGAAGAAAAGAAATATTTTGTAAAAAATGCATGAGTACAATATTTTTTTTTTTCAATCATATTCTAATGTTAAATATCAAACCTTAGAAAATTCAAGCATAAAAAAATTTAATGAATTTATAATTAGTCAATTCACAATGTTGATAATAGGAAACAGGGGAAATTATTAAACTTTGATCACTATATCCATATATTCTCTTATATGTGTGGGTAGGAAATAATTCAAGCATATAGATAACTTTGATTATACTAATTATGTGTGAGTTGTTCTTATATCTTTCATTTGGCATAGTATGTATTATACTTTCTATATTTAGTTTACACTCACTTGATGAGCATAACCCCTCTCTCTCTCTTTAAATAAAACTCTCATTGTTTTATCCATCTTGATCAATTCATTTGCAAAAGCAATTTTTTTCTTGTAATTGCTAATTGCATTTCTTTTCTATAATGATAATCTATGAGATGTAATAAAGAGGTCAATACCACATATTTCCAAATATGTTATTGATGACTACTCTTAAAGCAATTATGATATACCCAATGAAACCTTAAAAATCATGATATTTTATCACTGGATTATCCTGATGAACAAAGGTGAATTCTTACCCTTTTAATAGTGAATCATGCATTCTTAATAAATATAATTAATCATTGTCTTCATCTATTACTTTTTGTATCCATATTTTACATGAACATATTGCTTGACATTCTTATAACTTCATTTATAAACCGGTTGAACCACTCAAGTGCGAAATTTGGGAGCTTAAGGTCCTCTCTTAACTCTAGGATATTATGTTACACATGTATTGACTTCATTTAGGTGTAATTTTGCTTCAAATTAATAATATGTCATTCATTATTCTTATAAAAATGTGAAGGATGAAAAAATTAACCAAGTTTATATGATGTCATATTTGATCATGAAAATTTGTTGATATAATTTTCCTCGCAAGGGCCCAAACAGTTGGATGGTGTCATGTGCGGATATTTTGTCATGCGATACATGCGAGACATAATTGCAAATAGAAGCCTCAACATCTGGGGTTTGTTACTATGTATTGTCATAAGTGCATAAACTAATACATATATTTAATTCTATATTATGTATGTTTTTCTTGCCATATATTTTAGTTTGAAGGAAAAAACCTACTCATGAGGCGAGAGGATTAGATGAAGTGAGATCTGAATGGGTATCATTTTCCTACTCTTATCTTAGATCAGAAGTATAGTGTGTATGTGAATTTTATAATTTTTCCAATAAATTTCAAACATAAATTTAAATTAATGTTTTTCCTACTTACAAAGTAAATGATGACATTTGCACCCTAATGCAATTTTAGATTACGAGGATGATGCATAAGATCTTCTTTGTCATATATAGATGTTGGATTTTGGAAACTTTGGGTACATATATCATCTTAATGTGATGAAGGTAAACTCATACATAGTTTTTGTTTATTTATATATATTTACTAGGTTCTTTTTTCATAATTTTGGTACATATTACTATCTTTTAGTAAGTTTTCAAATATAAACTTAAATTAATGTAGTTTTTTACCTATCTACAACATGTTGGATGACATTTGCGATAAGTGCATTTTGAGAGTACAAAATCATATATATGTTCTTGCTATCATGTAGAGGTGTAACTATTTTTTGGATATTTTTAGGTACATACATTATCTAGATTTTTTTTTTCCTAAAAATACATAATAATATTGGTTTATATATTTGAATATAGGTTTATATATTTTTAATTGGTACATTCAAATCTAAACATAAACTAATATTGTTTTTTCTTACTTGGAATGTAAGACCCGAGAAATTCCAATTTATGGAAAAATGGCAAAATCGTAATTTCGATTACAAAATTGTTATTTCGATTAAAAATCCGTAATTTATTCTCTAGATCTCGGATGACGAAACTGATTATACCGTTGGAATCATCTCGAAAAATCTAGTTAGCACGTAAAATTTCGTAATATTAGGGACGGTCGGTCGACACGTTTTTAGGGCATCACGTTTGAGTCTTAGAAGAGCGATTTCGATGCAACGAAGTCCCATATAACACGTACTCATGTTCCATAAGTGGTATGAGTAGAGAAATGATGAAAATGGACTGCCGAGATAGTGCCGAATATCAAATCTGGGAAAAGATGGACAAAATTGGCATTATAGGAGTTGTTTTAAGTCACTAAGGAATTAAAAATGGAATAGTGCTTGTCCCTTACAAAGTGAAATAAAGCAAAGCGTGAAATCAAAAGAGGGAGCGTAGTTGCGGAACGAAAATGGAGTGGTTTTAGAGAAGGTCTACGAGTTTTCTCTAGATTTGTGACATATCAGATGTCGTGATCTTGAGTAGAGAAGAACGTTCTACAACGGAGCGGTACGCGTGGACTACAGGTTGTGAGTTTTTGACAAACTCGAAGGGTAGGGGTTTCTCCACTGCTTGAGGTTTTATTCTCGTTTAAGTGTTTGTCGATGTTTGGTCGAGATGAGGCCGTGAGGGTCGTTGGATCAATCCCAGACAGGACCCAGGGTGATATAAATTTTGAAATCTCATTGTTGCGTAGTATTTGACCACGGTTGGTTTGGAATGTCGAGTTGTGTTTTTTCCATGATGAATCTGTATTGATTGAAATTAGGCGGGAATGGCGTGAAATCTTGAGTTACAAAGTGAGCCCAGGTGAGATGGATGTGTGTTTGAGCTGTAAAACTGGGTTTTTCTTGTTCATAGAATAGTGACACAAAAATATATTTTTGTGTGAAAATGTTTGGTCAGTGATTCGATTAAATTACTCGTGTTTGATCATTAGCCCAGTAGAGCTAATTTTGATGTATGAATGAGAATTTGCATGACATGATTGTGTGAATTGAATTCTTGTAAATATATGCATGTTTATATGTTTACATGTGAATTAGACTGTATTGGAATTGGCATACATGCATTCCATATGCATTGGAACATCCTAGGACTATAGGAGTTAGTGCATGAGGCAGTGCAGAAAATAGTTAGGAGGGTTGTCTAAAAATATTAAATGATCGGAGGGTAGTCCATGCCAAAATATCAATCGTCGTGAAGCGGCCAGTTGATATATATCGGGTAGTCCACATATAGAAATATCAATCGTGAGACGGCTTGATTGATATATCTTGGAGGAGTAGTCCACTAAATATAATATGGGAGACCAGTCTACTACTTAGATCGGAGGTAGACCCGCAAATATAAACAAATAACTTTTGAAACTATAATTCTCATACGAGGCTTAGGCGAGTGTGAGAGTCGATGAGGACTCGGGATCACGAGAGTTAGTCGTGAACATTAAAGTAGGATCATGCGTTTGCTTGAATGTGTGTTTACTTTGGAACATTGCCTTGCACTTAGGTGGTGAGTAGCCCACTTAGGGCGATTCTCCTCTTTGGGCTTTTTTAGCTCACCCACCGTCGTGGGACCTTTTTGGTCACGGGGGCGTCAGAGACGAGTTGGTCACTTGAGAATTTGTTTTGAAGAAAGCCCAGGAATGTGGCTTGGGTGTCACATTGTATACATCGCATTAGAATGCTTTTCATTTAATATGTTGTATAAGTAGTTTATTAACTCTTGAAACTATTGGATATAGTTTGGATACATTATGATGAGTAATGTATTGGGCTGAGAGCCGTTTTACTCATGTTGGGATTATATTGGACATTTGGGACGGTATATCTTAGTCGCGTATTTGGGTAGAGCTCTCAGGTACAAAGGAGACTACGGAATTTTCACTGAGTGGCGTCGGGTAGCAGGCATCACTTATATTCATGAGTTGGGTGGTAAGCGGACCCCGGAGTTTTAGGCATCACGGCTTAGTATCGAGCTTGGGTATACAAATACTTAGGAGCTCGGGTTGGGTATCCATCACCGCTGGAATTGGTTTGAGTCATGGAGTATAGGTATGTGGAAACCTATAGATTGAGAATGGGCTTAGGCCGCGAGGTGAGTGAGCATCACCACTAGGTGTGGTTCGATGCTAGGCATAGGTATGAGATTACCTAGGAAATCACGGGAATAGAACACTGCATGCATGGTGTTTGATGTGTGATTGCTTGTATAACATGAGTTGTATGTTATGTGAATGATGTTTATAACATGGTTTGTGATATGTTATGATGTTATGTGCTTAGTACTTAGCACATGGATGTGTTAGAAAATGGTGGAGTTTTATAGTGTATGAAAGCTGGAGGAAGAAGAAGAAATAAAAAAATAGAATTGGTGTTATTTGGTTATTGAATGAAAGCAAATTTTAAGTAATTTGAGGTGGAACACTAGAGTTAGTGTTATATAGGAGACTTTGATGCGGACCATTTCGAATTAAAGAAAAAAAGTAAGTATATATTTTTTAGTGTCTTCAGTAGTTGGGAGAAATGAAAAAAAAAATGAATGAAGGTGGGGAAATTGTTTTTTAGGTGTAAAAAAGCTGGAAAAAGAAAATAAATTTTATAAATTTATTTGGTTGTGAAAGTGAAAAAATAATTTTCTAAGGTTTTATATGGTGTAAGCGAAGAAAGTGAAGAAAATAAATTTTAGGAATTTATTTGTGTATTACGGAAAATGAAAAAATGATTTTTAGTGATTTTCCAATGTTGAAATAAATGGAAAAAGAATAATAATAATAAGAAAAAAAAAAAAAATAATAAGAATGAAAAAAAAATTGATGCGAGGGCCAGTTTTGGGCTCTTGCTTGATTGTGTGTGAAAAAAAAAAAAAGGTTTGTGTTGCAAGAGAATGTATTGTATTGTGGCGAAATTTGGCTAGAGGGGCGAGTAGGGAGGAAGTGTGACCTGTCTGAGTTGTTTTAAAGGGTGTGTTGTTGGTTGAGAAGAAAATGTGTTCTGATACACACATGTGTGTAACGGGAAATTGTATTCTGAGGGAAGGAGGCAGGGTTAGGATGTAATTTCTTGATACAAAGTGTATTCTTGACTGGTGTTGGGAATGTGTGCAACCTGACAAGTGTGTTGCAATACAAAAAATCTGATGGGAATGGAGCATGTCGATGCGATTCGGATTGTATGCGTGGCCAGTACATGGGATTGAAGATTGTATCGCAATGGAAATTTGCTTGGTGGGTATTATATCGCGATATACCTTAGTGTATTGTGATGTAGGGAACAAGTGGCCCAGGCGTGTGGCAATACAACCCGACGAGCTGCGACATGGCGGCATTGCTGCGACACGGCACGGTGGGCGTCGCGCGGCCTTGTACTGGCGCCAGCGGGCCAGGCGCCTTGGCTGCTGACCTTCTGACACGGGACTGCGACACGTAGGCCCAGCCCACGACACGGCCGGGCCAAGGACCCCGCGATCTGACCACGACACGGCCATTGGGTTTTCTGAGTGCTTTGGGGGTGCAATTGAGCAGTTGGAGTGTTTGTGCACATTTGGAGTTTTTGGACCGGTTTGACTCGTGCATTCTTTGAGTCACTAAATGAACTCTTATTCATCATAAATTTTGGAAAAAGAAATTAGTAATTAAATAAAATAAAATCAAATAAAATTTGATAAAATTTTCGAAAAATAAAATTTTCAAAAATTAAAATTTTCGAAAATAAAATTTTGTTGAAAACAATACTTTAAGTGCAAAATTGATTGCCTTGCATTACTTGTAAATGCAAGGGCAATGCATATACACTGATTTATGTGTATGATTAGTGTCTCGGGGCTGTGTTAATGCCTTAGAGATGCGTATTGGATTACTTATGCATGTTAAGCGTATGGAGTAACAGACGGGACGAGGACGTAGAGGACGTCCATGGGAGCCTTAGTCGGGCACCACCCAGGCATTGACCGGCCGCCCGATTATTGGGATAAGCAAGCCTTTGGTGAGTTTGTAGGTATTGCGGCTATTTGCTATCGCACATGCTAGCATAGCGGAGTGACCGGAAAGATCCTAGTAACCTCCGGAGGTTTAGGGCCACGTCATCCTCAGGCATTCACGGAAGAGATCAGATGGTGGTAGACCATTGGTTCATGCGGGGTCGAAAGGAGTGTTAGAGGCTATGGAGATTACCTCGACACGACCGGATAGACTAGCTGCGTTCTGTTTGGGAATGAGGCCCAAATATGAGACAGGAAATGGGCAAGGACCTCTAGAGACCTTAGAGGAGCTGTTATACGTGAGTTCTCCCCTAGGGATTAGGCGAGAATAGATGATATGTCGGGGTTGTGTTTGGAGATCTCGGGGACTCTACTCACGAGTGGACACAGGGGATCATGGACATGTCAAAGTTCGATGTCATCAACAGGATGGATTGGTGACGGTTCTGAGGGTTGTTATCGATTGTGAGCGCGGGAGGATTCTGCTTTACCGGGGCGATACTCGTGTTGTATTTGGCTGACCGCGATATTTTGCCGAGCCGTTATCACGAGTCGAGTGTTAGGGACGATTAACGGAGTTGGCTCGCGAGCTTACCCTAGAAGGAGCGAGGAGAGATCAGACTTGGATCTACCGGTAGTGTGCAAATGTGGATGTTTTCCGGATGAGCTACGGACTCCTTGCGGAGGGTAGTAGACGGTATCTAGTTACACCACGGTACTTTACCCGTCTCTATGACTCCATAGAATGACAGGTTGAGTTGCAGGAACTTCGAGTCCGGCTACGAGGGAATCTTGGACAAGAGGTTCATTAGACCAAGCACTTCAGGTGGGGCGTCTGGGTTATTTGCGAAGAGAAGGGCAAGACCCTTCGTGCATTATTCTGGCTGATTGAACAAGGTTATGATCAGAATCGGTACCCGGTAAGAAGTTGACGATTTGTTTGACGGTTGGGAGGAGCGAGTCTATTCCAAGATAGGCCTTTGCTTGGTTACCATGGTGAGGTTAGGGATGCGAGATATCCACCCCAAGGCGGCGTTTAGGACGCGTTATGGGCACTTTGAGTTTGCGGTGATGCCCTGTGGATTAACGAATGTGCTAGCGGCATTCATGGATCTCATGCATTGGGTGTTCGACCCTATCTAGATCCCGATTTAGCCATTAGTCTTCATGGATGACATCTTGATCTACTCCGGTCGAGTGGGAGCATGAGTATCGCGAGGATCGTTTCTGATTGTTGAGACCATCGGCTATATGCAAAGTTCGGTAAGTGCGAGGTTTAACTGCGGGTAAAGTCTTGGGACACGTGGTGTCGATGTCGGGAGGTGTCGGTCGACTGCAGAAGGTTAGCGAAGCGGTGATGAGTTGGGAGAGATTGAATGTCAATCTTCGAGATATGTAGTTCTTGGGATTAGTGGGTGTCTGGGAGATTCGAATGGGCAGAAGTTGTCCACTCGGCGGGATCGTGGACCGCTGCAGACGGGGACCCGTGGATTTGGGACGACCTTGACCATAGAGAGATTGAGGATCTTGGAACACTTCGAGATCTGGGTGTTAGTATGAAGGGGATCATTCTTCTAGTTCGGGGAAGAGCGAGAAGACTTACGCTACACTAGTTTAGGGACTAAGGCCGAGGATTGAGCATGGTGGCGGGATTGTCTGGGACGGGGATCCCAAGACTTTGGGACAGCCTGATCCTAGTTAGGCGTAGAATAGGAGAGTATCATAATTCATTCCTCCCTTTCTAGTGAGGTTAGAGGAACCGATTCGGTTCGAGTGCTATCTGAGCACTTCGGCAACAGATTGACGAGGGCGGAGTGTGGAGTCGAAGTCAGGACAGGATTAGGGTTACAGTGACGTAGTGGACCTTAGGGTGGTAGACATATTGGTTGTTGATGTCAGGCTTGACATGGATGAGTTGACAGCCATCGCGTTGTCAATAATTGGGACCTTAGCAGGGTTGTCATACCCGACACGACCTTGGATTTGGGCTTAGGGTTGGAGCCTTTAGAGAAGCAGTTATAGATGTTCTTCCACTAGGATGTAGGGTGAGGATTGACCCGATAGGTCGGGATTATGAGTGAGATAGGATTACACTCATGGGTGGACCCGGGATTGGGTGTCACAGTATGACATTATTGCATTCGTGTGCACGGTAACATCGCGTCGAGTCGGTGTGGGTGCTGCAGTGCGGTCATTCAGCTCTTGGTGAGTGTGGAGTTGAGTTGTCTTCAGGACTACGTCGATGAAGACTCATAGTTAGGTTCGATAAATGGAGTAATTAGAGTGTGTGGGGGGCTGAAGCAAAAGAGTCGTTAATCCCCTAAGGTGAGAATCCTGGAGTTAGAGACAAGGGCAGGAGATATCAATTTTTGTGTGAATGTAACAGGCTTTCGAAGTGTGAATAATTATGTTGCAGAAATGAAAACCTCGGTCGAGGTTATCACGTAAACTTAGAGTTGAGTGATAGGAGTCGGGAGTGACTCGAGGTTTGGATACCCCATTGGAAATTGAATTAGGTGTTGGTGAGTCGGCAAGGGCTCGGTATATGGATGTCATTCATGACATGGACTAGGTTGACAGTCCATTGGATTATCGATGATTGTGACAACAGGAAGGTGCGTATACACCAAGCGGGGTTGTGTAGGATTCACGTGTTGTATGGATTATATCGTGTTAGGGGACAGCGTGACACGTGTCTGGGTCGTAGGAGTAGAGGAGCATTTGCCCTTAGTGGAATTCACCTCTGACAACGGTTCTGGTGATGCTCGAGATGGCACCATGAGGCATTATGGGAGGCCATAGCAGATCATAGTTTTGTTGGGCCAGGCGGAAGGCTCCATCAGCGGTCTGATACGATTGAGACACCTGCGAGGAAGGTGAGCTTGATGCGATAAGCGTCTTCTCCGCGGCTCGGAGCCCCGGCGAAGGCTATGCGGATGTGCGACGTCAACCCTTAGAGTTGGGTTGGTGATCACGTTTCTTGAAGGTGATTCCCGAGAGGAAAGTGGTCGGGTTCGGCAAGCTTGGGAAGCTATCGTTGAGATTCATTGGACCTCTCGAGATACTCGAGAGGACCAGGCCACGAAGTAAGCGTGCGGGTTGGCGTTATCGTGACATGTGGTGTCACGAGGTGTTTCACGTCTTCATGCTCCGGAAGGATACTCTAGATCCAGCTCATGTGGTGGATTAGGGACAGATTGAGGTTGACACGGATGGGACCTTCGAGGAGGACCCGGGTGTACGTGTGGTAGCCGTGATCGGGTTTTGTGGCCTTGAGGCCAGTGAGTAGTTAGGGTGCTATGGCACGCCGCATGGAGTAGGAGTCCACATGGGAGCGAGAGGACACGATGCGGGCCACCTATCCCCTTCTTGTTTAGGGATGAGTGTAGTTTAGTCGTTTAAGATTTAAATGACTATTTACATGCATGATAGGTACAATTGCATGTGCATGTGGTGATTGTGATTGTCTGAATTTCGGGACCCGAGAATTCCCTTTGGGGAGGGAGAATGTAAGACCAGGGAATTCCAATTTATGGAAAAATGGCAAGTAGTAATTTCGATTCAAATTGTTATTTAGACAAAAATACGTAATTTATTCTCTACAGATCTCGGATGACAAAACAGATTATCTTGGATTGGAATCGTCTCAAAATCTAGTTAGCCGTAAAATTTGCGTAATATTAAAGACGGTTGGAGTCGACACGTTTTGAGCATCATCTTCGGGTGCCCATAAGGCGATTTTGATGCAAACGAGAAAGTTCACGTATAGCAGCGTCTTTCATGTGCCATAAGTGGTATAGTGAGAAATGATGAAAATGGACCCGAGATAGTCTCAGAATATCAAATACGGGAAAAAGAGGAATGAAATTGGCATTATAGGAGTTACCCCAAGTCACTAAGGGACAAAAAAATGGAATAGTGCTTGTCCCTTACAAAGTGAAATAAAGCAAGCATTGAGAAATCAAAGGGAAGCGTGGCATTTGCGGGAGAATGAATTGGTTTTTAGAGAGAAGGTCTCTGACTTCTCTCTAGATTTGTGACATATCCGACCGTCGGCGGTCTTCGGGCCGAGAAGGAAAAACGTTCTACGCGGAGCAGGCTACGCGTGGACTCCGGGTTTGTGAGTTTTTGACAAACTCCAAGAGGTAGGGGTTTCTCCCTACTTGAGTTTTATTCTCATTTTAAGTGTTTTGTCGATGTTTGGTCGAATGAGTAGTGAGGGCAGTTCAGGTCCCGAGCAGGACGAATTGATATAAATTTTTGAAATCTCATTGTTGCAGCTGTGACTGACCACGGCTGGTTTGGGTGTCAAGTGTGTTTTTCCATGATGAATCATGTATTGATTAGAAGTGGTAGGGAATGGCGAGTGAAATCTTGAGTTCACAAAGCGGAGTGAATGGATGTGTGTTTTGAATAGTAAAACCTATGTTTTTACTGTTCATAGGAATAGTGACACAAAAATATATTTTTGTGTGAAAATGTGTTTGGTCGAGTGATTTAAATTAAATTACTCGTGTTTGATCATTAGCCCAAGTGAGCTAATTTTGATGTATGAAATGAGAATTTGCATGACATGATTGTGTGAATTGAATTCTTGTAAATATATGCATGTTTATATATTTACATGAATTTCATTGTATTGGAATTAGCCGCCGTCCATATGCAACTGGAACATCTAGGACTATAGGAGTTAGTGCATGAGACGAGTCTAGAGAAAATGGTTCGGAGGGTTGTCTAAAAATATTAAATGATCGGAGGGTAGTCCATACTTAAAATATCAATCGTCGAAGACGGCCTAATTGATATATATATCGGAGGGTAGTCCACATATAAAAATATCAATCGTCGGAGACGGCCTAATTGATATATCTCGGAGGGTAGTCCACTAAATATAATATCGGAGACAGTCCACTACTTAGATCGGAGGGTAGACCACAAATATAAACAAATAACTTTGTTTGAAACTATAATTCTCATACGAGGCTTAGGCGAGTGTGAGGGAGTCGGTGAGGACTCGGGATCTGAGTTGGTCATGTAGACATTCAAGTAGGATCATGCATTTGCTTGAATGTGTGTTTAATTTGGAACATTGCACTGCACTTAGGTGTTGAGTAGCCCAGCAGGAGCGATTCTCCCTGCGAGCTTTGGCTCACCGTCGTGGGACCCCCTTTTGCAGTGCGGGACGTGCGAGGGAGGCAGTTACGTCCTTGAGGAACATTTAGAAGAAAGCTAGGAATTTGGCTTTGGTGTCACATTGTATACATGTATTGAATGCTTTCATTTTAATATATGTTGTATAAAATGCTATTAACTCTTGAAACTATTGGATATAGTTTGGATACATTGTGATAGTGTGTATCGGGCGAGGTCGTTTGCTAAATGTTGGGATATATTGAATTTGTTTGGGATAGGTATATGCAGGTACTGTATTTGGGTAGAGCTCTCCTACAAAGGGGCTACGCAGATTTTACGGAAGTGGCGTCGAGAGTAACGAGCATCCACTTGATTAGGGTTGACGGGGTAGTCAGCGGACCCACAAGGTTTAGGCGTCACATGGAAAATGTTGGGTGACATTTGCGATAGTGGAGTTTTGAGTGCAAGATCATGCATAAGTTATAGTCATCATCTACAACTACAGATTTTGGGTAAATATTTATGTCTTCTCATTTCCCCCCTATATTTGATAAAGTAGAAGATCATGTATGGTTGTCGGGTTGTTTGTGAATACATTTGGATATATTTGGGTGGAAGCATATCTTTTTAATATAAATATTAAATGTGTGTTTTTCTTGTACTTGCAAGAGTTGAGTGACACTTGCAACATTTGTAATTTTAAGTATAAGATTATGTATAAGTTCTTGCATGTTCATATACAACTAATGAATTTTTGAGTAAATATCTATCACTTTTTTTGGATATATTTATATGAGTACAATATCATGTATAATTTGCTAGGTTGTTTGTGATACATTTAGATATATTTGGGCACATGTTTTTACATCTTTTAATGAACTTTCAAATATAAACATAAAACAATATTTTTGCTTTTCATGCCTACGAGGTTGGGTGACATCTTTGATACACCCTAAAGCATGAATTCTTTCTCATTGAACTTTTAATAAACTTATAACTATAAACATATAGTAATGTTATTTTTTTCTTACTTCTTGGAGGTTAGGTAACATTGATAACATGATAATATAAAATTGCTGGTTGTTTGTAAATTCATTTGGGTATATTTATTTATTTATTTTATTAATCTTTCAAAGCGTAACTTAAACCAACACTTTTTTTTCCTACTTGCGGGTGACATTTTGCAATAGTTAATTTCCAGGAACAAGATCTTGGATACATTCTATATATCATGTATAACTATTGGATTTTTTGTTTTATATTAGGCTTTGTTTTTTTTTTTTTTTTTGGATATGTTGATGACAATGGAAGATCCTTAGATGTTAAGGTTTTTCTTTTTTATTTTCAATATATTTGGCTATATTTTATATCTCTTTTTGTATATATTTTTATGTACTCATTATAATTAGAGAATTAATATATATATATATATATATATATATATATATATATATATATATATATATATATATATAATTTTAGTTTGATAATTAGATTTTTGTTCACTGATATGAAAGTTAATATTGAATTTGATAATAGATTATTCAATTTTGCAATAGTTTTAGTTTAGATTCAAATCATTTTTGGCAACAAGTTAAGTTTTGACACATTCCATATGCAACCTTGACATAGAATGAAATAATTTCTTTGATATATGAACAAGAAATCTTGGAAAAAATAAACTATATTCATGACATAAGAGCAAAGGAACCTTAACATATTAAAAGTTTAACTTTGAAAAAAAAAACCATCCTTGACATTTGTAAAATTATATTTGATACTCGAACTTGACATATATTAAATATAATCTTCACAAAATAATGAGTCAACCTTCACACATATTTAACCTAATCTTGACATATGCATATGTCAAGCTACCTTTTACCCTTTCTTGACACTGGCATAGATGACATATGCATATACCTATCTACTTTGACAGATATCCCTTATCTTGACGGTGAAAAACTGTCAATGAAGACCTTTTTTCTTGTAGTGACTACTATTTTCACCTCTGCTTCTAGAAGCTCTTTTCTTTTTCATCTTTGTTCAAGGTTTTGGAATGGTGCAATGTTTTGCCTTCTTAAGCTTTCTATCACCCTTAACAAGCTTTGTGTCAACAACTCCCATACCAGTTGGCATTAGGGTACTAGGTGTAGAACACCCCTAAGGACTTAATTGCTCAAGGGAGGAAGGCTACAAGGCAAAACTCATTCCCACTTGTTTATTCATTCTTTAAACTTCTCAATTTTCTGTTGTGCACCTCCTTTAGTACATTTTGACTCAGCTCCTTATCTTTTCATATCCCTAATTCTTATCTTTCTAAAAAAAATCTCCCCAAACTGTGCTTGATCAATTTTACGCATT
>JAEQBH010008072.1:0-121131 GCA_016808115.1 Tetrastigma voinierianum
AATGGAGAGAAAGCCCTTATATTTAGTCCTCGATTTCATTTAATTTTAATAATTAACTTATTAATATTCTACAATGTCATACTAACCTCTTATCTTATGTCTTTTAAGTCCTTAATTGGCAATTTACCAGTTTACCTTTTTTCACACTTAGTACTTAAATTTCTGAAAAAATTAAAAATTAACTTCCATTATACCCTAAACATGTCATAAAACTACTAGGGTATAATTTGAGAGTGTCCTGACTCTCTCCTTAAAGAATTTAGTCCCTCAAAGAAATTCGTACCTAGAGTGAAGAGTTGCGAGTATTGTGCTCTCATTGTCGGTCACGGCTCCCGAAAGTTGCTTCCTCCATACCGTGGTATTTGCCAAAGTACCTTTACGGAGGACTTGTTTGTTTATGATTATTTTCATCATGAGCTAGAATGGCTTTTGGTTCTTCATCATAAGAGAAGTCTTATTACTCTTGTATATCATGTATAGGCCAGATGTGCGATTCGTTAGAACGGTATCTTCGAAGCATTGAGACATGGAACAAATAATGTAATTTGGCCAATTTTGGAGGGAGGGCGAACAATAGCGGCCCCGGTCGATTCTTTCTAAATCTCACGAGTGCAATAAACCTTGGACTCGGGTTTTCCTTTCTTTCCAAACCAGAGTATCTTCCTCCACGGTAATACTTTCAAGAAAACCTTATCTCCGACTTCGTACTCTATATATATATATTTTTTCCAAATCTGCATATGACTTTTGTTGATCCTTGCGACTCTTAACGTTCTTGAATGGCCGAACTTTTACATCTCTTTTACTTTTATATCGAGGCTAATTACTTTGTGCTCGTTCGAGTTGGTCCTGCTTAATAGGGTTCTACATTTCCTGCCATACAAAGCTTCATAGGGGGTCATACTAATACTTGACTGATAACTGTTGTTATAGGCAAATTCCATAAAAAGGAATATACTTATCCTAACTTCAAGGAAAATCTAGCACACAACCCTGAAGCATGTCCTCTAACACTTGAATCACTCTTTCAGATTGTCCATCTGTTCATGGATGAAAGGCTGTACTAAAATTTAGCCGGCACCTAAGGCTAATCAGAATTCATTCCACAACCTCGATGTAAAACCATGACTTCCATCAAACACTATGACAGTGGAATCCCATGCAACTGGACAATCTCTCTCACATACTGCTCCGCTAACAAATCCATGGAATAGTAAAGCCGGACTGGTAAGAAGTGAGCAGACTTTGTGAGTCTGTCGATGATTACCCAAACCGAATCATGTTTCCTTTAGGTGAGGGGAAAACTAGACACGAAATTCATGGTAATGTTATCCCACTCCATTGTGAACTGGGATGATCGAATGACTAGACGGTGATTGATGTTCAGCCTTTTACTTGTCGACAACCAGACATTTGATACATACTTTGCTATATCCTTTTCATCCCTCCATCAATGGTATTTACTCAAATCTTCGTACATCTCATACTTCCCGTGATACATACTGTGATACATGGTGAATATGGTATCCTAGCTTTCATACATTAATTTCTTTTTCATTTCTTGGACCTTCGGTACACACAATTTTTTCTTGTAATAGAGACCCCCATATCTTTTATAATAACGCTGGTTTCCATTTTCATTAATTGTACCATTTGTTGTAACTTGACATCATTTTTCTAAGCATCTATCATCATCTGCTTCAAGCATATCTTTTAATTGAGCTAACAAGGCTCCATCAGATGTAAATCTCCATATACAATGTTTCAAGGACAAAACGGAAATTTTTTCTATAAAGGTACGCTTACTACATTTAGCTTTTTCCCTGGTGGTAATTCAATCATGCAATCATAGTCTTGAACAACAACATCACATCGACGCCTGCTCCGCCTCCTTCGAGTTACCAGATACTTAAGACTCCTTAAGTGATTTGTAAATATTCTGGCAATTTTCACCATATAAATAATGTTGCCATATTTTCAAAGCAAACACTATCGCTTACCAACCTGCATCATGTGTGGAATAATTCGGGCCATGCGGATTTCAACCTGTCTTGGAGGTATATGCCACTACCTTTTTCATCTTGCATCAATACATCCCAAACCAATCCTTGAAGCATCACTATATTACCGATTTATTCTCTAATTCCAGCAGTTTTGAGTCAACATTGGTGCTTCAACTAATATTTTCTTTAACTGATCAAAACTTGACTGACATTTGTCATCCCATTCAAACTTCACCCCTTTCCGGATTAACTTAGTAAGTGTAGAGGCTATGAAGGAGAATCCCTTTACAAACTGTCGGTAATACCCAGCTAAACCCAAGAAACTTTTCACTTATTACATTCGAGGCATTTCCACCACACGGTTTTCACCTTTCGGCAAGGCTAACACTAACACCCCAATAAACATAATATTGCTCTAGGAATGATAATTTCCTTAAGCTAAAATCACACTTACTTAATTTTGCAAACGCTCTCTCAAGATATAAACAATTAGTCAAATGTTGTCTATGTTCTGTGCATCCTTAGAATACAAGCAGATGTTATCTATGTAACACTCACTATACCCAAGTAGTTTTAAGGACATGTTTAATAGAAGTCAATCAAATAGTTTTTCAAATTTATGCTATGTGAAAAAGGGGTAAATCTAGTAATTAGCAAATTAAGGACTCAAAATGACATAAGATAAGGAGATTATATGTTAAGATGGGATATTACTGTTAATTTGCAAATAGAATAAAAGTGGAGGGACTAAATGCAAGGAAAATGTGAGCTAAATCCAAAAGATAAACATCGTCTGGGATAAGGATTCTCACCATTTTTGGTTTATGTATTAGGTATACTATTTGGGGTGGTAGCATAGCCATTCTTGGTGATTTCTCTCCACTTGGTTAGGGCTTTACTCGTTCATGTAAAAAGGAAAGAAGAAAGTGGAAGCTAAGTTGAAGTTCAAGAAAATCAAGGTTAGGAAACTATCTTAATTCATTCCTTGTCTATATTGTGTTAGAAATCCCCGACTCTTCAAAATGTGTTTTCGTTGGTTTGAGCTGGGTTTTATGGTTGGTTTTGAGTTTTTTTTTTGGTTGGAAATTTTCAAGGAAAAAGGAAAAAAATGCCTTATTTCTGGAAGCCCGATGCCTCTCCGCCTAGGCGAAGGAGTGCTCGCCTAGGCGAACCCAAGGTCGTTTTCTTATCAATGTTCCTTCGCCTCAGTGAAGGGTTGATCCGCCAGTGAACCCCTCCCCAGGCACTGGCTCGCCCAGGCGAACCGCTGTAAACAGCTTTGTTTTCTTGTTTTGCTAAGCTTTTTGGTTTCTTTCTTCCCTATCAAGCCTAAATGAATGGGCTATATAACCACATGAATGTTAACCCATTCGTGTTTGATTCAAACAGAGGTTGGAGAATTGGTGTTCTAATCGTAAATATTTATATACCTTGTAACACCCCAAACATTTTAAACGATTTTTTCATGGAATTTATGTTTTAGGTGTTTTAAAGGTCCATCATGAATTTCAAATAATTTTAGGAATTATTTCAATTAAATGGAATTTTTAGAAAATATACCCAAGAAGGTCAAATTTTGAGCGCTTGACCAAAATAGAATTTAAAAATACCCAATGAATGAAATAAAATTATAATTTTGGTGAAGAAAATTAAGGTCCAAATATATGATACAAAAATAAAAATTAATGAAAATACATGAATAAAAAAATAATAAAATACGTGAACAGTGAACCGGTAGGAAAAGTCAACAGATTTGCTGGGATCAAGGGCCAAAGAGACATTTTAATAATTCCTGTGGCCTTAAAAAATTCAAGAAAAACCGCAGTGGGACTTAAGTGCAATATTAAAACACTTTAAAAATATTAATTTCAGAAAATCGAGAAAAACAAAAGAAAAAAATTGAAGAACCCTGTGTTTCTCCATTCGAGCCGAACTGGCTTGAAGGAAGAAAATTTGTTGCAGCCAATTCCTTTGAATCAACCTGTGATTTTTTCATGGTGGAGACTTCTGGGAAGGTATATTAAAGCGCCATGGGTTTTTAAGTTTGGTTTAGCATGGTCTATATTGAGTAAAGGGGCTGAATTGATAAATGGTTGTTGTTTGATGGTCAATTAGGGTCGTTTTGGAATGAATTAATTGTTCTAATGTATGCTAGGGTTGCAATTGCATTTTTGAATCTATAAATGTGACCTAAGAGGTATGAATTAAGTCTGGTATGTTTAAATTGGGAAAATGCATTAGAATGAAATTGAGGTGGTAATTAGTGGAATTAAGGGTTGAACTACTGAATGAATTTCGTTTGAAGGTCATCGACTTGACAGAATCATAGGAGGACCTAATGGACGAATTCTAGGCCAATTTGACATCATTGAAAGATGGCGGATGTTATGAAATTTTTCCATCGGGTTTCGTCTTTTCGACGTTGGTAGAGAAAGATATAGGCAAAATACTAACTGATGCTATAATCTGCAAAAAAACGAGTTTATGATTAAACATTAGATATAAGAAATTAGTCGGAAATTGAATATTAAAATTATAATTTTCTTGCATGATGTTAAAAGGCAGAATGTTGAAGGTAAGGAAAGTAAAAAGGGGATTTTAAAAAAAATTATTTAAAAAGCTCAAGTTAGGCGATTAAATAGAAACGGGTAAACGACCTAATTGAGTAGTGGATAACAAGGTATGGCTCGTTATGATTTTGACGTTATCTTTATATTTCTTTTCTTGCATGAATATCAGAGCAGCGCACTTAAGTCAGGAAGGCTCACATCGCTCAGTGGTGAATAGCCTAGCCGAGCTTTGGACTAATAGGGAGGTGAGTAAATTTATATCATCGTGATTTGCACCTTCTCGAAATGTATACTGAGCCATTGTTTGACATGATCGTAGTATTTGACTATGATTAAGACCCTTATTCTCGAAAGCATTCATTGAATTGAATTTGTCATATGCCACAAGTCACGTGTCTTGATGAATATTCATGCCGAGCACCCGCCGCCTAACTCTTATTGTATTTGGTGTTATCTCTGTTGCATGTCGAAAACCTGCTTAGCTATAACTTGTAAATCGCTAATGTCATTTGATGGTATGAATCATTAAAAAGCCTAACTCGATGAGGAGGTCATCGCTATGTGCACATGGTACCTCCAAAGGGCAAGCGTTGGCCTTCCTAGAGAGGTGGTAAAACTTAGCGTAGAACTCGGCCCGCTCTACTGGCGATCTTCATTGAATGTGTACCATTCCAAAGATAAAAGTAAAAAGGAATGTACTGATTCGAATGGTAAACTATATTTGTTTCCCAAACCTCTAAATCTCATTTGATATTGTTCATATTGCCGCTATTTGCTGGGGCCAACCTATGTACCTGATTGATTGTTGAGCATAACCATCCTTGTGGAAATGACCTTGAGTACCTAAATTTCACAAGTATGGTGATATATTTTTACTCACGTAGTTATCTCACCCTCGCTGATTTCCTCCTCTTTCGTGGTGCATGTGAGAAAGGAGAATCTCGTGAACTTCTGACCACTTTGATTCTATTTGAAAACATGTAATGGATTATTATTTTGTTTATTTGGTGAATGAGAGTCTAAGTTTCCGTAAGGCTCCATGGCAGGAATTAACTTGGTTATCAGTTAATTATTTGGTTAAATCGAGTAAATTTCAAATAGCTGAAATGATTAATTTTGCTTTGATGAAACCTTTATCAGATATTTTTGATGAGACCGTTGAGGTCGCTTTTGTTACGGGATGACCACGGAGGTCTATTTGTTATACATTTGAGATAATATCATGATATGAGATTTTGAGTTAATTATTAGTAGATTTTCATTGATATCATAATAATGATTTCCACATTAGTTATAGAAACGAATAGGTCTTGTCGAATTTTCGGTAGAAATTATGGGACTTAGGCTTGCTACTGGTTTTGGTGGCCTTAAGCCTACCCATTCCTAGCGCCTGGGCCACTACAAAAGTGGGATGTGACATACCTATACCCTCTACTACTATAGCATAGCTAATGTGAGTATAAAGGGCTCTGTGGTCGAACATGTGATGAGTTTTCTTCGGTATTAAAGTGATTTATAGTTAAGCTCAAATTGGTGAATTTGGTTTGGATTTTAAGGTTTGGTAAAAACAGTGAGGGTTGGTAATTTGCAAACCTAAAATAAACCAAAATAAAATATGAAGAACTCAAGCATTCGCTACTGTGGTCGAGGTCCTAAGGTAAATGAGAGGTTCTCGGTTCTTTCCTCAAGGTCAGAGGATGACCTATAGCTTCCATTCTCGAACCTGATCTTTGTTTAGCTATAAAACTTAACCATACTAATTTTCCTTTGAATACAAAGATTTAATGAACATAAATGTTTCTGACAAGAAGAACACATTCCCTAAATCTACCCTCTAGTAACCAATAAAGGCAACCAATGAATTTTAGCAGATCTAGCAATAAGGCTCCACTCGAACCCCTACAAGCTTGCCAAATACAAAGTTAATCAAGGTACATTTAAGAGATTTAAACCTAGAGTGAGAGATGGAAACATAAATGATCATAAATGTTAACATTAAAAGCAAGAGAACCAACATTTTACCTCAAGACCCTTAGTCCAAAGAGGGCCCCCTTCAAGGATGGATAGTTTAGCCAACCATCCATTGATTTGTCATCCCTGCGGGTGTTTCGCAAATGAAAATGAAAGAAAAGAAATAAATGAGGGAAAGGCAAGGTGAAAACTCCCGCCCAGGAGCTCTATATCCAGCAAAAAAAAAAAAAAAGTGAGGATGTCTCTACAAGATTTTATTTGAGCTTATATAGTGCTCAAATAAGCAAAAATACAAAAATACCCTCAATACCCATGATACATGAAGGGAAAATTTGGAAAAATCACAAAAAAGAAGTCAAACTAGGGTCAAATACACGTGATAGGTTGTGAAATTTGCAACTCCATGTAAATCCGCAGTTGCAAAATCTCGCAACCCCGCAAAAATTCCTTCGCTGACCCAATTTCCTCCCGGATTCGCCTCCATTTTCCTTCGCTCACTGCAGCTGCGTGAGTTAGGCTTGGATTCTTCGTGTTTGAGTCGACTCAATGATTTTGGCATAGTTAGCCTACAAAAACAACAAAATTTGCCACAAATAGCATCATAAGTATACAGGACCTAATGTGTCAATCAGGGTTAATTGCTGATTAGCACACAAAAAATGCTCAAACTGCGAATAAACAAATGGCTCAAATAAAGACTATTCGGGCACCAATCACTCCCTTAACCGACACATTGCTAGTCCCTGAAGAATGAAAGAAAGAAAGAGAGCAAGACAAAGTATGATCAAAATTATGTTTACAAAAAATATGGTATTCAAAAAGAATGTTAATGAGTACGCCTAACCCTTAGTATGAATCACCAAAAGCGCCGCCTGGTCAACTGTCCCTTGAAATCGAATGCCATACAGAATCAAGTGTCAGAAGAGTTTCCAACTCAAGAGAATCAACCTGAAACTTCCACCAAAATCTAAGTGTTTGTATGATCAGTTTTCAACAATAAACTGCCAGACTGCACCCTCCCCCCAACCAAGCTACTGCCACAACCTAGTACACTAACCGACCTAAATAGATTAGGATCCACTCTTATTCCTTACTTCTTTCTGTGTTGTAGGGTGCAATGCTGAGGCATCGACTTCACCAAAGTCTATGTAACGGGGATCCACCGATGACTCCCAACCAATTAAGGTTTAGGGCATCAAGTCATAAGGATCTTTCGACCGCTAACTCTTCCGGTTTCACCCCGGACTCCAAATGATTTCGAGACTCCAGCACCTACAACTCGCTAATCTTCACCCATCCACCCATAGTGATAGCACTAAGTCTGCGATTCTAACCACAAGTTTAGTATAACTGTGCTTTAAAGACTTTCGCCATATACCCCTCGCATCGTGTCAAGGTTTTAAGCAAAGCCAGTCATACAGCTTTCTTTCTTTTTTCTTTTCTTTTATTTCGAAGACTTACTCGTTTCTTTCGCTGGGATCCTTAACTCATTAAAGGTGGTCAAACGAAACTAGGTCAAGCTCGCAAGGCCAGAGGTTAGGCGCATTTTCAAGTTATTGTTGAAACCTAATGTGCACTATGTGTGGTTAGCTAAAGGTGGAAGAAAAAGGTTGAAAACAATGAGACTTCAACTAATCATCCACTCAATCATGCATGGAACTAATCTAAAATCAACATAATCGACGTTGTTTCAAGCCAAATTGGGTGTGCCAGCAAAACACAAAAAAAGGGTGTGATTTTTGAAGCCGAATATAAGTTGTATGGTATGTATAAAGAGATATAACTAAATTTTCATCTTTACAAACAAACTAATAAATTTCAAGAAGAAGGGTAAAACAAAGAAGCCACTGAACATCACAAAATGGGCTTTACTCAAAATAGCAACAAAAACATGAATGTAAAAGCCACTTCCTTCGCTAACTCTCCCCCCCAACCAAATGCTACATTGTCTGTAATGGGGCTTGGATTGGAAAGTTAGAGAAGGAAAAGGCCTTCTCAATGGTGTGCAATGGGTGAGGTCATCTCATCCTGGGGTAGCCGAGGTGTCGCCGGTGTAGCTAGAGGAATGGTTGCCATCAAGTGTTGCTGCAAGTGTGCTAAGAGAAGCCGTAGGGCTGGCCGGGCAGAGGGTTCCTGACTTCCGGGCCGAGGATGAAATGAAGAGGTCTGGGCAGGAACTGATGGGGAAATAAGAAGTAGGCCCAAGTGACTCTGAATCTGCACGAGGATGGCTTTTGATTCGTGGCGAGCATGGCGCCGTCCGGAGCGACAGTGGCCTCTGCATGTTATCCTTCTCGCCAGTGGCTGCAGATGGGCACCGCAAAGATGCGGATGTGGTCGAGAAGGAAGACGCATCCATATTGGCGAGAAAGTCCCAAGTGAATAATGAGATATGTTGTAAGGGTGGTGTCAGGGCAATCGGGTCCAGGAGAATTCAGGAGCTTCGAGGTACTAGGGCCGAGGGCCTGAGGTACAGCGATGCAGTGCACCAGGCAATGGAGCGCGGATAGTCGAGCCGGAGCCGAGGATGCTAGGATTTGAGGCTCCTCTGTAAGTACCGGCTGATATGACGATCCCTCTGGCAGAAGGTCAACTCGCGGCCGATCCCCTCGCCTGTGATCCGGAGGTGGAGATGACAAGAGCGGGCATAACTGCCACTTGTCAATAGTAAGGACAACTCGCACCCGACTCCGCGCTCTAGTCCGCTCAACAAAAACCAATATGTTTTTTTAATACCCGCATAATAAATTTCTGGGAACGTGGAAGCGGAATGGACTCACCGGGTCGTTCTCAGAAGTGGACCTGTCTTTCGAAATGGAACAAGGAGGTCATGACGAGTCGGGGCAGGCTCAACCAAAGCCCTGACATACCTGGGTGTAGAGCCTCTAGAATAACTCCTCGCCTCTCGCATGCGTATGCCGGAGCTGAACAGATCGGACTCCAATATACGATCGATGCGAGCATAATGGGAAGTCAGCCCGAATAAGACGATCCGGATCGCTATGTCCCGAGATAATAAACGAACCATCTCCCGCGGATTTGCGGGACGGGGCCGCTGGTCTGTAATCGGTCAGTTAGCTGTAACCACCGTTAGATTGAACGTAGCTGCAATGTCCATGCCCGAAGTATCCCTACTCGGCCATCGATAGAAAAATGAATAAGAGTCGGATCGGGCTCTCGCCGATGTCATAGTGTGGTAGAACTCGATGACCACCCGAGGGTAGAAAAACTGGCGTGGGGTCATAAATGGCTTCAGGGAGTACCTCTGCACTAGCCATATAGAGTCTCTGAGCTCTGGATCTTCAGCAAAGGCCGGAAGATCATAATAAACTTCGCTATGCAGGTCCTTAGTACTGCAATCAGAATTTCCGATAATAGGGGCGCAGTGGAAGATGGGTCGCCTGATGATTGAAGCCAGGGACAGATCCAGAGGGAGATCTCCAGCATGGCCCTGATTAGGTGGTGAATGGGACTCCTAGGGCCTGGAAATGGAAGACTCCCCTGGGCCAGAGGTCCGGGCCCCTTTGGATGGTGGGCCCCTCCGTGTTGGCCTTGGATGTAGAGGGGATGGAGGAGTGGGGCCAACTCTAGTATCATACTTGTGTGGGGCAGGAGCAGTAGGAACTGGGCCATGAGAAACAAAGAAGAACCGTCGCAGCAGCTATGGTATGAGTGCTCGCTAGTGGCCGGCGGCGGTGGCAAGATGAGCAAATACACTGCGGCAAGATGCGCAGAGCCGTGGTCACAAGCAGGATGCGGACTTCGTATTGGAGCCGTCGGCAAGGGGAGGGGAAGAAGTCTGTACCCCGACCGCGGGTCGCGGTCCTCGTGTCTTGGCCATGCCCGGGGGCTGTGAAGGGAAGGAGATGGAGAGAATAGAGGAGGAGTGTTTCGTCTGGCGCTGAAAAGAAATTGTTTGAAATGAAAAATGAAAAAAATGGGGGTTTAAATGGGAGGGGTCAAGAAGGGAGAGAAACTAGCCCAATTAATGTCCATAAAGGGTGATAAAGATAGGCTCAAAAACTGAATAATTATGGCGAGGTACAGAAACAAAAATCGCAGAGGTGAAGAGGCCTAAAATGAAGGGCGGAGGCGTGATTTCGCAAATCGCGAAATTCAGTTGCAAATTCTGCACCCCGCACAATTTCAACTCGCAATAAAAGCTCACCTCTTCTCGCTACACCCACAAAACATAGAACCAAAACCATGAGAATATGCATATGAAAGATTAAAAAATTACTTTCAAAAAACTTAAACTAAATAATAATAATAATAATAATAATAATAATAATGTAAAACCACAAATAAAACTGAAAGTAACAAACAAAATCTCAACAAAATTTTAGGGTGGCCTATGAGTCTCTACAAAGACCACACCCACATAGGATGGCCTTTTGGATTCATGGAGGGTCAAGGAGGGGACCCTCCCCGTCTCACTGTAGTTGTACTCCATAGGCTTTAGTCTCTACCCAATGACCTTGAATACCCGCTGTCCTCGAATTACAAGTCCAATTCGATCCATCGAGATGTACTTAACACCCCAAAATATACCCTAGGTCGCTGACATGTTTAGGTATTTTGTAAGCATAATTTGATCAAGCTATGAGTTAAATGCGAAACCTAGGAAACGAGACCCAAAATTATAAGATTACATAAAATTGTAATTTTATCCAAAAAGGGCCTAAAAGACATGGATTAAGAAGATTGGGGGCCAAATAATTCTTGGGAACTTGGAATTCAAATAGTCAAGTGAGTTGGAGTGACTTAAATGCAAAAGGAGATTTAACCCAAAATGGATTGCTGAAGGTTAAACATGGTCTTAACTTGAAAATATGATTTAAGACCAAATCGTCTCCAAAGAGAGCAAAAAAAAAAAAAAACCTGTGGAAGGGGCCAAGAAGAGGAAGAGGGAAGAGGAAGAAGAAGAGAAGAGAAGAGAAGAGAAGGAGGAAAGCCACAAGGTATGGATGCTTGCTTCCTTGGTATGGAACTTGGTGATTTTTATATGGAACTATATGGTTTTGTATGGATTTCTTGTCTAATTGTATGGTCAGTGGAGCTCGCTTCAACCCTAGGTTGTTGTGATTACATCCTAATCAAAGTTTTTCGGAAAAAGTAGGAGTGCTAAAATTCTAAATGGCACAAGATCGGTATGAAATCCTCATTTTGAGGAGGGATTTATGGTAATTGTGTTAGGGTTTATAACAAACCCTACATAACCTTTATAATTGGTTTATGTATGGGTTATAACCCATAATATAGTTGTTTTGGGAGGTATTCATGATAGGTTTTTGATCTATGGATGAAAAGGCATGAAAAATGGGTGAAAATACCCATTCTCGTATTTGAATTGTACCTTCGCATAATTTGAGCTTGTACAGGTACACTTTCGGTTCTGGGTCATTTTTATTGGAACTTGTACCGGCACAAGTTAGACATGTACCTAAGACAACCCGTTTCCGTTTTCCTTTTTCGACCAAGCTTTTGTATTTTGGCCATAACTTCCTCATTTCTTATCCGATTCGGGAGTGGGATTCAAGGGCCACGCAAAAATAGACTTCAAGGAGAACAAATTAAAGAATAGGTGCATTTGCCAAATTCTGATCCTGGTATAATCAAAAAATTCACTTCCAAAGTGGGACCATGTGCAAACCAAATTCGTCTCCAAATTTTGAACATAGAGTAGTCCGGGTTGTTTCGGACGTAACTTAAGTTCCAGTGCTCCGAATTGGGTGATTCCAGTTGGAATAGAACCCTTAGCACCTTAGCTTTATAGGAGCATAAAGAACCAGTGTCAAATATGGAGACAAGGCACTGGAAAATTAGAATATCAAACTGTTCCCCAAAAATCTGCATCGAATTAGTCGGGCATGAAAATGCCATAACTCGAGCTTGATGATCCGATTGATTGATTCCACTCCAAGAAACGTAGATGCATCGAGGGACAAGAATAGCGAATGATGTGTGGATAGGCATCATATCATACAAGTATCTAAAATGCCATAAGGAATAGGCATGAAACCTGAAAACGAACTGAAACACGAACATGAACATGAATATGAAAAACAAGATGTCATGATCACAGAATGTGATTAAGAAAGGTTATAAGTCTCCGAAGACATATGATCCTATGACTACCTAGGACCAAATAATGAATGAGTGGACGTCCTGATTAGTACTTCTGACTCGATTAGTGCTTCTATGACTCCTGATTAGCAATTTCTAAGACTCGACATGCTACTAAGACTCGCTCAAGACTTGAGATCTCCCTACGCAGGCAGGCTATGGCACCCCAAGATCAGATCGCACCCCTGGTACTTATTGTATCACACCCTACTCATTTCTTATGATTGGTGTAGCTAGTCTACGTACATAAGGATAAGACACCGAATAAAGAATAAGAGTAAAGATCCGAAAGTACCCCTTTACTGGTCCCGTAGCACTCCACCGTACTCCCCGTCTCTCACAAGCCAGAAGTACCCACTTCGCACTCCCGTCTCTCGATAAGCTCGAGTACCCACGGGCAATCCCGTATCCAAAATGTTCCGTGAGTGCCTACGGCAATTTCATTTAATTAAGTTCCGTCTCGTTCTCTCGATTTAGTCTCCAGAGTACCTACGGGTACTCCCGCCTCCCAATAAGTCCCGATCTGATAAGTTCCGTAGTACCGGCGGGTACTCCCCAGATTTGAATAAGTCCTGTAGTACCTACAGGTACTCCTGTATCTGATAAGTTCCGTCCCAGATTCGATGGTGCCCCGTAGCGACCCACGGCACCCCGTATCGATTAAGTTCGTCCGCTCTGACAAGTTCGTAGCATCGTATGTGTACTCTCAGATTTACTCAAGTTCTACAGTACCTAAATTTCAGATTCGATAAGTCCCGTATCTCGATAAGTCCTCGTATCCGATAAGTCCTATTTGATAAGTCCCGGGATCTCGATAAGTCTCAGATCCGATAACTCCCGGGACTGGAGTAAGTCCCCAGATTCGATACCTCAGATTCGGGATGACCCCGATTCGAATAAGAGCACTTCGTACCTAAGGGTACTTTTACCGCAACATAAGTATAAGTTTAGACACCACTGCATTCTCGCATCCAGAAAGCACAAATTCAGAAAATAAGTATAAGTCCAGTAGTACCTACGAGTACTCCCATATCGATAAAACGAGTATAAGTCCAAGAGCATCTAAGGGTACTCTCGCATCCAGAAATAAGTAAGTTCCAAAGAGTACCACGGTACTCTCGTGAATTCCGGTGAAATAAGTATATGTATCTGTTATGATCTGCACTCACATGACTAATGTACATACCGATATGTATCGCATACGTCCTGACCGACTCGTATGTGATACGATTATGATTAGTTCCGACTTATTGTACCTACGGGTACCTTCGCACAAGGATAAGATCCGTAAGATAAGTATATGCTCCGGTGAAGATAAGATAAAGATCCGTAGCATAAAGATATACGCCCGTAGCACGTATGTGTCTGTGAAGATAAGATATGCTCCGTGAAGACATGCATAAGATCCGAAATACATGTCCAAGTCTCCGTAAGACCGCATAAGTTCAGCAAGATAAGTATATGCTTCGTGTAAGACCAAGATAAGTCTCGTGAAGATAAGTATAAGTCTCCGTGAATACATGTATGAGATCTGAAATACATGTATAAGTTCTGTAATACAAGTATAAGTTCCGTAAGACCAAGATTTACTTCGTAGAAGAAGTATAAGATAATGGCATCGCATAAGTTTTGTAGTACTTTACGTACTTCCGCAGATAAGGATAAGTTCTCAGAATTCTCTAACAATGAGTCCTCGAATAAACATAAGTCCGTTATATAAGTTTCGACTAAGGTTAAGTTCTCAGAATTCCTACTGGAGTCCCGAATAAAACATAAGTCCGTATATAAGTTCCTCGAATAAGAATAAGATCCTCGTAACTCCTACTGAGATCCGAATAAGCGTAAGCCTCGTTATAAGAAGAAGTATCAGATAAGTTCATAATATAAATGCATGGAATTTATATTATCTCGTTATCGCTTTTATGTGTTAAATGCTTATGTATAAGAAATGTTTCCCACTAAGCTGCAGTTTAGCACTAGTTTTTAATCCGCCAGAGATGTGAGAAGACATCACAAACATCCGCATACCGGCCAACACACAGAAGGGTTCACTACATGTAGGTTCTCCAGGCTCATTTGTAAATATAAAAGTAAAGTTTTTGTATTTGTAAATGGACTCAAGTATATGTATATAATATTTTGATTTGTTATAGGATTGCGCCATACCCACAGGTACTACTGCTTTTTAAAAAAAATATCATATAAAGAGTCCCGCCCCGAGGTCTCAAGACTAATCCTGCCTCGATCCGCCGCCGCTTGGCCTGGACGGATTCGGCGTGACAGATCTGACGGATTTATGAATGGTCCAAATTCCATCTGACTGAAGCCATCTTGAAAGAGCGGAGCTGAGTCATAAAGCAAGACGTCTCCTTGTTTTAAGCCTTTATGGCTATCAATCGATCATACCAATTTATTTGACCGCCTGCGAATCTCTAGTTTGGCAGGCATCATTCCCACCTCTTCTAAATTTACTTCGATATCAAGGATCCTTTAGTCAAATTTCCTTCCCATATCTAGTTAAGCTGACCGTCCCACCATGCCTTATACTCACTTCCACAAAGTAGTGACACGCCTGCCATAAAATAGGAGATAAGGGACATGCCAACGATAGTTCAGAGTGTTGCTCAGACGCCAATAAGGAATCCAAAGAATTGAGACTGCCTTTTCGCTTAGAGCCTCACCACTTTCATCAATATTGCTTTTGATTTCACATGAGCTTAACTTGACCACTGGTTTGAGAATGGTAAGGGGTGGCCACTTTGTGCTTTACACCATACTTAGCTTGGGAGGTTCTCAAAAGGTTTGTTGTGAAGAGTGAACCTCCATCACCGAGCCATGGCTTCGGGGCCCCAAACCTTCTCAGAATTTCAACACCACCCCGTGGTCTCCGTCAAGCAGTGGCAATCGTCTTCAACCCATTTCGACACATAGTCGACTCCCACCAAAATGTAGACATATCCAAACGATGAAGGGAATGGTCCCATAAAGTCAATGCCCCAAACATCGAACAAATCAACTACCAAGATCGGGTTCAGAGGCATCATGTGACGACGAGAGATTTTCCCCAATCTTTGGCATTTGTCGCATTCCCTGCATATGGTGTGGGCATCCTTGAAAGAAAGCGATAAAACCCAGATGTAACACACTTCATGGCAATTTTAAGGAATGAAAATGACCTCCACATGCGTTCTCATGGTAATGGCTGAGTATCCTTTGCCGTTCTCCCTCAAGCACACATCTTCTGATTATCTGATCAGCACAATATTTGTACAAGAAGGGCCCTTCCCAATAGTAGGAGTGAATTTTTGTGAAGAAAAACTTCATGTCTTGTGCCTTCTAGTCTGCTGGTAACTCTCCTGTTGCCAAGAAATTGACAATGTGGGCATACCATGGGGCATTCTCTACTAGGAGTAGGGACTCCTCAGGAAATTCATCATTGATTGGAGGGTTGTGAGTGTTGTGTGCTATTTTTAGTCTCGAGAGATGATCCACAACAACATTCTCCACACCCTTTTGTATAATATGCATGTTGAACTCTTGGGTGGGAGAACCCATATGATAAGCCCTAGCGGCATTTGCTTGGTGGCTTGGTACTTCAAAGCAGGAGTGATGCAATGAAGATGATTATGTTCGACCCAACCAAGTAAGCATGAAACTTGTCCAAATCATAGACCACTGCCAACAGCTCTTTCTCTGTGGTGGTGTAATTCCTCTGTGCCTCATTCAACGTTTTGCTTGCATAGTATACCACATGAGGTTTTCCTTCTTCTCTCTGCCCGAGAACTGCTCCAATTGCGAGGTCGCTTACATCACACATAACCTCGAAAGGTAACTTCCAGTTAGGGGTTCTCACTATTGGTGTAGTGGTCAAGTAGGCCTTGAGCTCCTCAAAGCTCTTCCTAGCAGTCTTCATCCCAAATGAATTTGGCATCCTTCTCTAGTAACCTGCAAGGGAAGCGCGTTTTGAAGAAAATCGTGGAGGAAGACGGAGCACTCTGTCGCACATGCCTAGGTGCCTCACAATCTTCACATTCGTGAGATAAGGCTGGGTTTAAATCATTCAAATTTTGCCTTGTCGACCTCAGGCGCTTTGTTAGAAATAATATGTCCTAGCACAATTCCCTGGTTGACCATAAAATGACATTTTTTCCAATTCAGAACCAAGTTCTTCTCAATACATCTGTGGAGGACAGTTTCCAAGTTGATCAAGCATTCTTCGAAGCTCCCTCCATAGCGTAATATCATCCATGTGGGCCTCGTAATGCGCTCATGAATCAGAATCACCCAGGCATGCATGTTGGAATGTAGCGGGGGGCATTACGGGCCAAAGGGCAGCATCCCCTCCACGTAGGCATATGTGTGCAGAATGGAGCGGGTGAGGTGGTGCTCTCTAGTCTTGTGCAGCAATCTCAATCTGGAGTAGCAGATAGCCATCCCCAGAAGCGAGTAAAGGGGTGGTAGAAAATTATTTCTAGAAGTTAGTCAGCTGAAGGGTAGAGGAAGTGATCCTTTCTTGTCACCTCATATAGCAGCTATAATCAATACATACCCTCAGCTTTGTGGTAGGCGGGTGGGCATTTCCTCTCCACTTTTCTCGTCATGCCGCAGTAGTCACCCTGATTTTTTAGGCCTGACACAGGTTGGACTCACCCAAGTGCTATCGGATATGGGGTAAATGATACCACCTTGTAGCAATTTTAGGACTTCTACACGTACCACCTCCTACATGTGAGGATTCAATCTCCTATGCGGCTGCCTTACTGGTTTTTCTTCCTCCTCCAAATAGATATGATGTGTGCAAACTGCTGGGCTAATTACCTTTAGGTCAGTGATTTTCCACCCAATGGATTGCTTGTTCTCCCTAAGGATGTCCAATAGTTTAACTCTGTGAAATGCGACGGGGAGGATATGACAATGAGCACTCATGTTCTTCTAAGTATGCATATTTTAGTTCTACGAGGAAGGACTTGAGATCCATCTTTTGAGGCTCGTGGTTCCTTATCAATCAGTAAGGTAGAATTTCTTCTTTTTTTCTCCATTGCCCATGTACAATATTCAAGTCTTGGACTTCTGCTGACTCTTGAGCGGTCAGACGACTCCTCAATTATATCCTACATTTGCCTCTTGATCCAACTATTCCTCAGTGCATCAATTATGCAAACTTCCTCTGGGCCCTCTTCCACTGGTTGCATATGCTTTTTACTCAAGTGGAAGATGTTGAGTTCCAAAGTCATGTTCCCAAATTTAAGTTGCATAACTCCATTTCGACAGTGTCGCATTAGAAATTGGCCAAGAATGGTCTTCAGGGATGATAGGCACATTATTAGTCCCACGCTGCCCAGCCGGTTTGCAGCTTATCAAGCACAACAAAGTCCTCTGAGATGGTAGAATTTGTCCACTTATGTCAAACATCCTCCGGTGCCCTTTGGGTATTTTTTTATGGATCTATGCGCAGGGACAATGTGATGGAAGTGGGTTTTAATTCTCCCAAATCGACTGCTTGCATGGAATAAGGCGTGGGTTTACAGCCCCCCCGAGTCTAACGATTGTCTTTTCTACACAAGTGCCTCCATTCAGCAGATGGTAGGGCAACCGGATCTTGTACTGCGGAGTCTTACCTTTGAATGATGATGTGACTTGTTCTGTAGGAGAGGCCTTCTTGTCGACATTCAGCCCGTCTTGTTGTACACGAATTCGGCTAAAAATTTGGCATATGTTGGGACCTATTTAATCATGTCAAGTAGGGGGGTGTTGACCTTCACCTTCCTTAGCACCTCTAATATTTCAGCCTAGTTGATGGCCTTTTCTTGGCTTTTGAGCGCTTTGCGGAAAAGTGGGGGTGTGCTATTTTTCACTGCATTTTCTTTGATCACTTCCTTCTCTGGTTCAGCTTCTTTTACTTCTTGGCCTTCTTTTGCTGGTTTAGAGACTGGCTGTTTAACCTCCTTACCACTTCTCAAAATGATAATTGCTTTAACTTCATCTATCCTGGGATTTGGCTCACTGGAAGAGCTCAATTTATGCACTCCCTTAGGATTGGGCTGTGTTTGAGAGGGAAATTTCCCTTTTTCCTACACTTGTTGCTGGTTGGTCAGCCTTGAAATTGAGTACTATAGGTTGTCAAATTTTGGGAAATTTCATACTCCAGGTTCTCTATCTTCTTGTTTAATGTGCCTTCAACTGTATCAATCCTTTGGTTAGCCTGGGCATTCACTACCTTATGTTCTTCAGTAAAATTGCCCACCACCTTGCTCAAGTTCATGATAGCTTGCTCAACTGGGGATGAGGATGGTGGTGGTTGTGGTTGGGATGAAGAACCATCACTTCTTCTTATTAATAGCAAAGGGGCACATATAATTGGAGGCTGGCTTCAGAGGGAGAGGTTAGGATAGTTCTGATTCTAGGGTTATAGGTGTTGCCATATGAGGTAGTGGTTGGTGGCTTGTATTGACCCACATCATTAGCTTATTCAACCATCATATCCCTTACTGAAGGAACAGTTGGGTAGTGCTCTCCTTGGTTTCGATTGGACTAACAAATAGACGAGTTGGTTAGGCATAGATGCCTCAGTCACTGCTCGCATCTCATGTTGATTTCGCATTTCAAGCTCCTCCAACCTTCAATCTAAGGTGGATAGCTTTGCCTTCATCTCCATGTCCTCTGTGAGTGAGTACATGCCTCCCCTTGAATTGGCTGCAAAGGTCTCATCCTTTCTGCCTCTCTAGGGTTGGGTTCATCCCATGCTTTGGATGTCTCAACCACATAATTTAGGAAATCCATGGCTTAATGCAGTTTTTACTCATGAGATCTCTTTATAGTTTCCAACAGCTGTTGCTTCATAGCGAGGACATTCCATCGTAAGTGATTAACCAACATACAAGTATCAAAGCCATGGTGAGAATGAGCATTGATGGTTTCAATTACCTCTCGACCTTTGGTAGAATTTCTCATTTTAAGTAAGACTCTGAAAGGTGTAAATCTGCCTCTTGGTATTGGTTCTATGAGTCTTGAAGAATTTCTTCAAAATTCGACCTCAGTAATACCTTGATTCTGATGGTCCTCGGCCTTAGGGGTTGGGCCAAATCTTATGTTCTTCGAGTCGAGAGGAAGAACTGGCCTCATCGAGATCCACATTGGAGATGTCATCTTTGAAGGTATTGCATCGCCTCGAATACGGATGTGTGAATAGGGATTTTCACTCTCCATCCCATGGAAAGTGGGGAGTAAGGGCACAATGTAGGGCTTGAAAATTATGTCCTCTAGAGAAGGCACAATGCATGAGGGTGCACTCACTCTTGGAGCGTGTATATGGTCCCTCATGGTCCTATATGCATTGGGATTCCTCATCCCACAATTTGGCTTTCTTCACATTCCTTAGGTGGAGGCTCCATCGTTGACTATTCCAAGCTCCTTCACGACCTTGTTCTTATGGAGTGGTCCTTTCCCTAGCACATCTGCGTGTTCCTATCCCGAGTGGTGCATAAGCTCCTATGAAACAACCTGAAACACGAGAAACAAAAACCCAGACTACGAAAAGGAGTTCTTTGTTAGCTAAGATTGAAAATTGTATATAGACGGTATAAAATTGAATCAACTAATTAAGCTAGGAGAAATAAAGGTAAAGACAAAAAGGATTGAAATTTCACCAGTACTTGTGATGTGGATCAGTAGTTTAACAAATCAACATTTGCACTAAGGCACCATCCCCGGCAACGGCGCCATTTGATTCGTGTTTGATTTAGTAGAGGTTAGAGAATTGGTGTTCGGAATCAAAAATATTTATATACCTTTACCCTCTACTGCTGTAGCATAGCTACTGTAGTATATTGGCTCTAGGGTCGAACAAGAGTTGAGTTTCTTTACCTGAATGATTTACGAGTTAAGCTCAGGTGGTGAATTTGAGGTTTAGTTTAAGGTTTTGGTAAGCAGTGAGGGTTGGTAATTTGCAAGCGAAAATAAACTAAAATAAGATATGAAAGAACTCCTTGAAGCATCGTTTCTGGGGTTAGTCCTAAGGTAAATGAGAGGTTCTCGGTTCTTTTCCTCGCGTTAAGAAGGATGAACTATAGTCGATTCCCAAACCGGATATTTGTTTAGCTATAAAAACTGAACCATAATAATTTTTCCTTTTGAAATACAACATTTAATGAACATAAATTCTCCCAGACAGTAAGAACACATTCCCTAAATCTACGCTACAGTAACTAATAAAAGGTAATTAATGAATCTCAATGGATCTAGCAATAAGTGTCCATTGAACCCTAAAATCTTGCTAAATACAGGTTAATCAAGGTACATTTAAGAGATTTAAACCTAGAGTGAGAGATGGAAACATAAATGATCATAAATGTTAACATTAAAAGCAAGAGAACCAACATTTTACCTCAAGACCCTAGTCCTGTAGCCCTCCTCTTCAAGGATGGAGGGGGTTTAGCCAACCATCCCTTGAGTTGTCATCCTCAAGGGGTGTTTGGCAGCCGAGAAAATGAAAGAAAAAAGAAAATGAGGAAAGAAAAGTAGTGGGAAACTCACGCCTAGAATACTATATCCAGCAAAAGCAAAAAAATGAGGATGTCTCTACAAGATTTTATTTGAGCTTATATAGTGCACCGAATAAGCAAAAATACACAAATACCTCGTACATAATACATGAAGGACAAAGTGGAAAAATCACAAAAGAAAGTCAAACTAAATTCGGAATGGGACAGGAGAGACGAGTTGCGAAATTTCGCAGCCACACAAGAATTCTGCAGTATTGATTCTCTGGGTCTGCTCCATTTTCCTTATGGCTTTAGACCTGCAGCTCTGAGTTCGGCTTGGATTCTTTGTGTTTGAGTCGACTCAATGATTTTGGCATAGTTTGCCTGCAAAAACTACAAAATTTTCCACAAAATGCGATCAGAAGTATAGCAGGGACCTTAATGTGTCAATTGGATTAATTAAGTTGATTAGTACACAAAAAGTGCTTAAAAACTGCAATAAACAGGGCTCAAAATAGCACTATTTGGGCACTAATCATCAACAAGGACAAAATAAAATGCTCTGAAAACACATATAATTGTGTGACTGCCTAAGACCGAATAGTGAATGAATAAGAATGCGTGCGTATAATGCTTAGACACTCTTATGCAGTGCAGCGACACTTACATTTTATTAATGACAGGCACATCCGATTAGTACTACGACACTCTTGCATAGTGCTATGGCACTCCTGATTCGTGTTGTAGGCACGTATGTTAATGCCGACGCCACGGTGATCTTGTATCATTGTTGGTGCTATTGTGTTGTGTCCTCTGGAACCATTGTTACTGAATATGCGAGGCAAACATTTATATGATATGTATCTAAACAACGAAATATATGAAAATAAAGTAAGTCAACTCTAATGCTAAGGCATATCTTAGTTTTGTATTGTAGAGTACCTACAGGTACCTTTTCTTATGACATTTCTGATAAGTACTCCTATGGGAGATATGAATATTCTGACATGTGAATTATTTTAAATGTATACGGTAATTGAGGACCACCATAAGTAGTCATATTTGTTATTTGTTTTCTCACTAAGTTATAAGCTTAGCACGAGTGTTTCATCCGTGTAGGACTGAAAATGTCGTTAGAGACATCCCGCATTTGCCAAGGTCAACACAGCAGTAGTAGTCTTTCTAATGTAGGTGAATTAGTTTTGTTGTAATGAAAATGTAAATATAATATTTTGAGATAGTGGAACTTGTGTAAATACAAGTAGTTGGACTCAAGTATATATGTACAGGACAATTTAAACACCACTATGGTGGTAGTTTTACAAGTTTATATCTTTATGAATATATGCTCGAAACGGGCCCACTAATGACAGGTTAATAGTTCTACGCCTCATGTGGCGCCGCTACTTGATGGTCGGGGAAGGGCGTTCGTATATGAATACCACTACAGGCTAGCTCAAATAAGGGAATACCTATTCACCAAGTCCATGAATGCGTTGATTACAGCCAAGTCGACCAAATGGCATTACTAAGAGCTCATAATGATAACCTTCGAGTTCTAAAAGTACATTTTAAGTATCAGCATCTTTACGAAGTTGATAATATTCTGATCGCAGGTCTATCTTTGAAAAGACACTTGCTCCTTTCAACTGATCGAATAGATCTTCTATTCTCGGAAACGGATATTTATTTTTCACTGTTACCTTATTTATTTGCCGATAATCGATGTACATCCGAAGAGTGCCATCTTTCCTTTTGACAAACAAAATCGGTGCACCCCAAGGCGAAACACTAGGTCGGACAAATCCCTTGTCCAATAGCTCTTGTAATTGAGTCTTCAACTCTTTTAGTTTAGTTGGAGCCATACGGTAGGGTGCCCTGGAGATAAGAGCTGTCCTAGGTAAAATTTCAATGGATAAGTCTACTTCCCTTTCAGGTGGAAGACCCAATAACTCTTCGGGAAACACATATGGAAATTCTTTCACCATCGGTATATCTTCTAGTTTTACTTTACCTCTTAGAGTCAATCCACGAGAACGAAAAGCCGCAGCCTTTCCTAAGAAAACCATAGGGCTTGCATAGTGGAATTACATTTACATTAGTCGGATCGGATACCATGCAATTATACGTGGAATTGAGGAACATTTAAGCACTACTGTTTTCTTATCATAATTAACTATGGCTTGATGAATGGATAACCAATCCATCCCCAATATCAAGTCAAACTTGTGAAAAGGCAATGCAGTTAGATCAACAGAGAACTATCTATCATGGATCACTAGAGGAAAATTCTTATACACTCCGTTGACCCAGACACTATGCCATAGGGGACTAGTAACATGCATGTCATATGCCAATTACTCTACTAATGGCATTTTATCAAACAAGTGCTCGGTGTAGACATAAGAATGTTTAGAACCAGGATCTATCAAAGCATGCATTTCAATATCATAGAGAGAGAAAATATCAGTTATAACCCTTGGTACATCCTAATCTTCACGAGTCCTCATAGCATAGGCTCGAGCTGGGGATGTAGTAGTAAGGCGATGTACTGTTTTTAATACAATACTTCTTCAATGTTGCCCTGAACTACCTCGCCCTCTACCCCTATCACGAGTCTGTGGAGGTACATTTGATTCTCCTCTGCTACTTCCTTGAGGATTTCTAGAAATTCAGATCCTCGTGGACAGTTCACTATAAGATGGTATGTGCTTCCACAATAGAAAAAAACACCTAGTTATCCATCTACAAGTACCAGAATGATATTTGTGGCAGTGTGGGCATTCAAGTCTTTCTCCTTGTTCGGTTGAAGTGCCCTACCCGGAAACCCATTGTCGTGGGTCCACACTTCTACCTTTGTGTGAGAACTATGTATTGATTCAACTTAAGATTCTCTAGTTCTTTACTGAGGGAACTACCTGGAGAACTTTCTCTCTGTTTTCTTTCCCGGAGTTCACATTTGATTTCTCAATCTTCGCCTTCTTGCAGTTGATAGAAATTCACTACTTGCAATGATCTACGACAACCATATGGTACCTTTTATAGACTCCTTTAGGCACGTCCACTCCAGTTGTCTACATCGAAAGGTTTCAGTAAGAACTAGTTCTGGTGCATACTTATTTAGGTGGCTAAACTCTTTTTGATACTTCTCTACTATTAGAGACCCTTGTTTCAGATTTAGGAATTGCGTTCACTTGGTCTCTCTATAATCATCGGTCACATACTTTGTCTAAAACTCTTGAATGAAGAGTCCATGTAAGTGGGTTTAGGCCATTAGATTTCTTAGAATTAACTTCCTCTAATCATAAGGTACCCCTTGCGTGAGACTACACATTTAGCCATCTGTTCAGGGGGACATTTCACTTTGTCTAGAGCTCTTTGCAGTTTCTCTAGCCAAAACTCAGCTTTGTCTGACTCTTCCAGACTTGTACCATGGAATTCTTCTACTCCATGCTTTCTTACTGAATCAGTTAGAATTCTAGGGGCCGTGAGTCAATCTTAGACCCTTTCCATATCTTGAGAAATTTTGAACAACGCTTCGGGTGACACGATAGGAACATCATGTTCACCTCTAATCAGCTTAGATGGACCAGAGACAGATGGATCAAGGTCCATAGGATTAACAACCTCGGTTGTTTCTTCCACAGCTTTATGAGATTAGTCTATTCTAGTTAATATACAAAACAAAGACATCTATATTAGGCTAGCACAATATTATGTAGGTACGTTTTTAACTTAATAATTTTCCAGAAAAGCCTAAACTTGGACTCTGAGACTACTAACTGTAACGCCCCTTCCCCTGACTACAGTAGGTGAGGGGACGCCACACAGAGTTGAGACCTATTAACTTGATTTTTTGGCATTATTTAGGACAATTTCAAGCATAGATTCATAAGTGACATAAACTTGTTTCAAAAAGCCAGAACTATGGAAATTCTTGACTACAAATCATAACCTTGTAAAACTACCACCATAGTGGTGTTTAAAATGTCTTGTACATATATGCTTGATTATATAACTACTTGTATTCATACAAGTTTCACTATAACAAAATGTTACATTTACATTTCTATTACAAAATCAAAGAAAAATCAAGGACCTACATAAGGAAGACTCCTAATGCTGCGTTGGCCTTGACGAGTGCGAGATGTCTCTGGCGACTTCTTCAGAACCTACACGGATGAAACACCTGTGTTAAGCTTCTAGCTTATTGGGAAAACAAAAAAACATATATGACCACTTATGGTGATCTTCAATTCCAGTATATATGCATATATAGATATTTCATGTATCATATTATTCATCTCTCCCGTAGGAGTGCATAATAAAAATTTCATAACATAAGGTACACAATAGGTACAACTATCAGTAAACGAGATATGCCTTAACATTGACGATTACATTTTGTTTTCATATTGTTCATTATTCAAATACTTTTCATATAAATGTTTTCCTGCATAAACCAATGAAAATGAATAACAAGGGCACGATACAATAGGTACCTAGAGGTATAATATAGTACATAATAGGAAGTGGCTGTAAACAGAACCAACTTAATGGCACTAACAGAACAGGAGTGCTAAGTAGAGCACTGAATAAACGTACTAATTAGTATGGAACAGACGTGCTAGGTAGCACGAAATAGGAGTGCTAAATAGCACTAGTCCCTATTTATTCACTATCCGGTCTTAAGCAGGCATACAATTATATGTGTTTCAGAGCATTTTATTCAGGTCTTAATAACATTCATGTAATTGTGTGACAATTCACAAGCCACTTGATTATTTGCTTAGGTTTGGTAGAAATAGAAAGTAAAGCAAGCAAATAAAGGTCAAGCAGTAAAGAAAATGAAAGCTTGTCCAGTAGCTAGTTCCATAGAGGCAAGGGATAATAGCTAAGAGCAGTCTCGGGTTCCTAAGTGAGATAGACGCCGCTGGCGAGAGACAACAACTAGAAAGAAGACATTTGGCCTTTTCTAAGGCGAAGGGCGTCGGGCTTGAACAGAAATGTCACATCTTGAACCTTTTCATCGGACAAATCCAACTCCAAACCAAAACAAACTCAAAGCCAACCTTAAAACCCAATTCAAACCAACAAAAACTCACATACGAAAAGTGCAACACCCCAAATTATACCCTAGTAGTTTTATGACATGTTTAGGGTATAATAGAAGTCGAATCAGTAGTTTTTTCGGAAATTTAAGTGTTAAGTGTGAAAAATGATAAACTAGTAATTAGCAAATTAAGGACTCAAAGGACATAAGATAAGAAAATTATATGTTAAGATGAGATATTAATAAGTTGACTTGCAAATAGAATAAAAGTGGAGGACTAAAATGCAAAGGGAAAAATGTGAGCCAAATCCATAAGACAAACACTTGTCTTCTAGGATAAGGATTCTCACCATTTTTGGCTTTGAAAGGCTAGGGTATACGGTTTGGGGAGAAGAAGAAGCCATTCTTGGTGATTTCTCTCCACTTGGTTAAGGCTTTACTTGTTCATGTAAAAAGGAAGAAGAAAGGGAAGGAAAAGGGAAGCTAAGATGAAGTTCAAGAAAATCAAGGTTAGGAAACTATCCTAACTCATTCCTTGTCTATGTTTGTGTTAGGAAAACTCTAACTCTTCTAAATGTGTTTTAGGTTAGTTTGGAGTTGGGTTTTTGTAATTGTTACGAGATTTTTGATTGGAATTTCCGATGAAAATGGCGAAAATGCTAATTTACGGGAGAACCTGGCCTTCTCTCCGCTAGACGAGGAGTGCTTGCCTAGAAGGCAGGACCATATTATGGTCCATCTCTTCTTCTCCTAGGCGAAGGGATGCTTCGCTTAGGCGAACCACTTTGCTTAGGCAAACCACTTCACCTTGGTGAACCCGTCTTCTTGGTAGACTTTGTTCTTGCCTTTCCTCTGCTTGTTTTGCTTTTTATTTTTATAAAGCCTAAACGAATATTATAAATATTAGTATAAAAAGCTTTGAAACGCATATAATTGTAGGCTTGCTTAAGATCGGATAGTGAATGAATAGGCACGTCTATTAAGTGCTTCGGCACTCCTATCTAGTGCGACGACACTTCTATTCGGTAATGACAGGCCGCGTCGATTAGTCTTGGCGCTCACTGCATAGTCTTGCGGAACTCGGTTGTGTTGTAAACACGTGCATTCCCGAATGCTTCTATGACACCCCTATCCCGGGGGTCCCGTTAACTTGCTGAAACTGGTGGGTGTCGGGTAGCCGGCGTATCACCTCATATTATCCCATTTATGATCCATAATTTAACAAAAAATTAGACAGAGTCTCCTTTGTACGGGAAGCTTTATCCAAAATACAACCTGTATAACAATACATCACATGACCCATCCGGGCTCAATATACCACACCGGTTATTCATGAGTCATAGCTACCACTCGGCCCCATTCAACCATACCTTGAATACTATACATGCAACTATGTAGTGATATGTTTACAAGAGTTTAATTATAAACCCTTATACAAAATGATATATTAAAACGATCGTTCTAATATACATATACAAAATATGGTCCAAAGCCACATCCGACTTTCTTCATATGTGCGGTCTTGAATGCAGGTCAGCCGCCTGCACCTGACCTGTACCTGAAAGGGGGGTCCCACGATGGGGTGAGCAAAGCCTAGTAGTGATAATCTCTACAAGGGTTACTCCCCACCTAAGTGCTCATACAATGATCAAACAAACTCATACACATCCAAGTGAAAATGTCTACATGAATGTTGTATGTCAAATTTATAATTTTCTCGGGTTTTACAACTTCGACACTTCTGTTCAGTACTGTACCGTACCTTTGGGTACCTTGTGCTGCATATTCATTGTTGATTCGTGCCACAGTAGGGTGATCCGGAATCAACAAAATTTGTATCCTATATTCCTCCTACTGCTGTAGTCAAGCTACTGCAGTATAGTGGTCTAGGGTCGAACATGGGGATGGGTTTTCTTCGTACAAATGATTTAAGTGAAGTAAAAAATGGTGAATTTGGTTTGGATTTTAAGGTGGTGATAAAAACAGTGGGTTGGTGGTTTGCCGAGCTGAAAATAAATAAATAAAATGTAAAATAGGAACTCCTTGAAGTTTTGGGCCAGTTTGGGTTTAAAACTAACATGTCCTCGGGTCTTTTTCCTCGCATTGGGGAGCATGACATATAGTCATTTCCCGAACCGGATCTTCATTTAGCTTTAAAAAACTAAACCCTATGATTTTCCCTTTTGAAATATGACATTTAACAAACATTCATGGTCCAAGACAGTGAAAACCTACCTCCTGGACTCATCTCACAGTGACAAATGAGAGGCGCTAATGGATATCACTTGAATCTAACAATAAGCATCAATGAACCTAAAGATTGCCAAATACTGGTCAATCCAAGATGCATTAGGAGATTTAAACCTAGAGTTAAGGATAGGAACATAAATGAAAATATTACTACGATAAAAGCAGAGGGTGTGGAGTTTACCGCAAATCCAAAGCCCAGTAGCCCTCCTCTCCAAGGAGGAAGAGGTCTAGCCAAGCATCCTCTGAGTTGTCATCCTCGAGAGAAGTGTTTTGTAACCGAGAAAATGAGAAGGAGAAAGAGAAAACTGTAAACCCTAAAATGAAAAGGCTGCGTGTGTCTTGAAAGATTAAAGTTAGGGTTACAAAAAAGTTGTGTAGGGAGCTTATATAGTCAACAATCGCATTGAAATGACAAAAATGCCTAAATATGAGATTACAATAGGGACAAAATGGTAATTAATCAAATGTGGTCGTTTGGAATCAAAACATCAAAACACGAGGCAGATTTTTCGCTATGCGGGGAATTTCGCTATCATGGCGAGTACAAGGCATAAGCGAAATGCAAAATTTTCCGTATACACGATCTTCATTGAAGTTAGCGAGAAATTTCGTAACACGAAAATTTTGCATGTAAAATTTCGCTAGGATTGCGAAATTTTTCGCTGTACTAGCAGTCCTTGTTTGATTAGTGCCCCGAAAGTGCAATTTTGAACCCTATATTAGATGGGTTTTTGAGTGCTTTTTGTGCACTAATCATGTCATTAATGCCAATTGAAGTGTTCAAGTCTTCTTAGTATCACTTATGCCGTTTAAAGGTTATTTTTGGCTGTTTTGCAGGTTTTTGCGCACTTTGGGAGTTCAATATCGAGATGTATGAAGAATCATGAGGTTTGAACTCAAGTGTGGAAAAGCCATCAACCGGCCCAAGAATCAATGAAGCGAAGGCAAAGTGAAGAAAGGGTGATGCGGAGTTGAAGACAGGGATGAAATGCGGTGGAAGTCGACAAAGCTGGAATTTTCGCTAGAGTTGCGAAATTTTCGCTAGAATGCGAAAATTTCGCAACCTTAGCGAGGCCACTGCTCTCCTTGAGAATTGCCAATTTTAGCTAGACCAGATTTTCAGTTTCGCTAGGCCTTGTTCTAAGCGAAATTTTGTATTTAAGCTACTCGAAAATTTCACTAAGCTAGCAATTTCGCTAGCTAATGATACCGAGCCTTAGCGAATTTCTGTTTATTATGCGTGATTTCGCTACCTAGCAAAATTCTTGACCTAAGCGAGGAAATTCAACTACTCTCGATCATGCTTTTGTATTTAATGCTAACCGACTAAATTTAATTACTCTCTTGTCACTAACCTTCAAATTTGTAGGTTTTGTTTTCATGTATTGAGGTGGCCTATATAAGCCTCTCTTTTGTAATAAATAGAGAGAGGTACAGGAAACTTGAAGGAGGAGGGGAGAGAAGAATTTTTAAGTTTTCATTTTTTGTAAATAAAGTCTCGTATTTTTAGTTAGGGTTTACTTTTCTCTCTTCTCTCTCCTTTTTCTCTTACTTTCTTGGGCACTTAAACACCCATACTTGGGGATGACAACTCGAGATGCTTAGCTAGCCTCCTTTCTTGCTTTTTGAAGGAAGCTAGCTTGGTAGTGGGGCATGCGGGTTGTCCTCTTGTATTAAAAGCCATGGAATCTTTGTGTTTATGACCCCCATCTTCTCAAATTAGGGTTGAATAGCATTGAATGTTATTGATTTGGCCAATACTCTCCATGCTTTAGGATACAGTGCATACTTAATGCTAGATGCACTGTGGTTCATTAGATGGTCTTTACGAGCCTCTGAGATGATATTTAATGTTAGGGTTTCAAACAGTAAAGGGGCCATAGATGCATGCTACCTAGGTTGACTCAAATAGAAGTTGATTTCAAGGGTGAGGTTTGCTAGTTAAACATAGATCCGGTTATGCCTTGGACTATAGGTTGCATGTCATAGCGAGATAAACAGGACACTTGTTTTACCTTACTAACTTGCAAGTTAGTGACCTAAATCTTCAAAATTAACTTTTCACACTTCATTTCGGTTTTTACAATTTCTCGATTTTCAACCTACTTCCACTATTTTTGAAGCAAATCAAGAGTCAAATCAAAGAAAGCCTTACCTTAGTGCACTTATACCGTCATTTTTAGGACAGAAAACCCATCCCGTGTTCGACCACTGAACCCTTTATCTGAGTGGCTGACTACGGCGGTAGTAGGAACAGAGTGTATATAAATTTTGTTGATTTTAGCTCGGCCTACGTAGCGCAGTCAAATGGCGCCGTTGCGGGGATGGTGCCAAACTACTAATGGTAGTTGAGGGTGTACTTGTGATCAACATCACAAGTGAAGGTATTTTCTTTTACCTCTTTTGTCACTTTCGATTGGCAAGGCGCCGGTTTCGACGCAAGCGATAGCTGCGCGTTTTGATTTCATTCGATTAGTTTTAATTTTTGTTAGCTAATCTTAACCTTTTCTGAGCTTTGTTAGTTCTCTTTGTTGTCTACAGATTTTGTAACAGGTGTTTATGCAACGGTGGGGATAAAGACACATCGGGTGATGCGTAGAATCGTACCTGTTTGTTGATCGGTGAAGTTAGTGTACCTGCTTGATACCATGGATCCACATTACACGAGGAACAACAAAAAGTCAACGGGAACCCCCATGAATTAAATGCCTATAGAACCATGAGGGATCACATCCGCCCTCCACAGAGTTAGTGCCCCATCTGTCATTCCTCTGGCGAAGATGTAGCGGTGAGGCGTATTTGAGTACTACTCCCAGCGTATCATGGTATGGAAAATGAAAATCCATACACTCATATTAGGGATTTTGAGGAGTGCACTACCTTTAAAGAGGTATGATGGACATGGATTTGCTAAAGGCTGAAAGCATTTCCGTCTGACCCTAATGGACAAGGCGGGTGGCTAAACTCATTGAGGCCTAGAACCATTGAAATTGAAATTTGTTTGCGAGGCTGAATTCCTGAAGAGTTCTTCAGTGCTCATAAGACCAATAATTTGAAAAGACAAATTTATACCTTTGCAGCTCATGATGGTGAGAGATTTTACCAGTGTTGGGAGAGATTTATGGAAACCATCAGTGCCTGTCCACATCATGGGTTTGACACTTGGATGTTGGTGAACCACTTCTATGGTGGTATGTCTCCTGCCATGAGGCAGCTTTTGGAAACCATGTGTGGAGGAGACTTTCTAAGTAAGCATCCTGATGAAGCCATGGATTTTTTAAATTACATGGCTGAAACTGGGGTTGGGATGAGGCAACCACAGAAATTAGAAAGGATGAGATCCCGCGGTTAACCCAGGGTGGGATGTATGCAACGCGGGAAGAAATGAGATGGGGCTAGGATTTCAGCCCCAGCGAGAAGTTGTGAGGAGCTTGAAGGCCAAGCTTGGCTCAAGAGGTGCATGCGGTATTGAAAATCCCTCTGCGGTCAATCCCAACACTTTCCAATTTCCAATCCCTTGTGCACCAGGTAGAAGACCTACATTTTTCCTATGGCCTGCGTTGAAGGATTTGATGTCGAATGTGCGAGCAGCGTAGGACAATTCAAACTCATAACAATCGATACTCCATGGCAATGCTAATTCGATTGGAGGAATCACCACAACCTTGCATGGAGACTGACCCCACATGTACCCCGAGGGGGCCCAGACCTCAGTTTGGTACCCCTCGCAATCCACAGCTTAACTACCATCCTCTTCTCGATGGAACAATTATATTGGTCTGGAGGTAAGGTGGTGGCGAGCTTTGTTGAGAACAAAAGGAATCAATGTGCGACTAGCCCTGAAGGATTGATGCGTAGAAGGGAGTACCTTGAATAAGAGAATAGATGGACTTGAGAGCAATCTCAACGAGAAAATTGACAACCCTACGGTATTCAATCACCAAGATCGACAAGTTGCTAGAATTACGAAAGGAGGTTTCCATCACAAATAGTGCCAAACCCAGAGAGATCCATGAGGTAGGATCATCAGGCAATTAGAATGGATGAAGTTAAGGCTATAATTACGAGGAGTGGAAAGAGGTTGATCAGCCCATGCCCAAGCTGTTGAAGAATCAATCAAGGAGAAGAATTGCGGTCGGGCATATTCTCTAAGGAGGATTCGATGAAATCTGCATACCACCTCCATTTCCTGACACTTAGAGGTAGAAGAAGGCATCTCGTGACGGGCATTTTAGAGTCTGCAAGGCAAGTGAAGGTTAACATACCTCTTTTGGACATAGTAAGCAAGTCCCGGCTTGTACAAATTTTTGAAAGATCTTTGCACAATTAAGAGGATTAGGCACCCAGAGAAGGCATTTCTCAGGCAAGTCGGTGCCATAATCAAGCAAATACCTTGTCAAATCTGAGGATCGGGATCTCCCTTAATTTCAGTCAATATTAATTTAGAATTGCATAGATAAGTCATTGCTTGATTTAGGGCAGTGTGAACCTAATGCAGTATTCGATATATAAACGAGTTAGGTTTGGGTGAACTTAAACCTGCAACATCACTGCACTCTCCTTAGTAGATAGATGGGTGAAATCACTAAGGGGATAGTTGAGGATCTTAGTGAAATAGACAAGGATTCTACTGCCAGTAGATTTTGGCAGTGCTTGACAGGCGATTGCAGAGTGAACCCGATCGGTGCGATCATCTTGGGAGAGACCATTTACGGCCCACCGGCCCGATGCAATCATCAATTCTTGGGAATGGTCGTACAACTAACCTTTGGTAACATGACTTTGGAGTTAAACATCTTTCATTTTGAGCAACGTAGGTTGCTAGAAAATGAAAATCAAAGAACTAATGAAGTTGTTTCAAATGTTCGGTATGCGAGGAAGCACGGTGTGCGCGGGGAATTGCAAGGAGTAATCGACCCGAGGAGATGAAGAGATGTGGTGTGACATCAGCATCACTGCGGGACGATTGCTTTCGATTCAAAAGCCATCAGTGAAGACCACTTCAACAATTGGACATCGACACCATGGAGTCACCCAGTCTGCGGGGGGTTGGGAGATCATTATCGCCGGCCCTCCTTGAGTAATATTTGAAATTAGGCGGTGGGTGTTTTCATGGGATTGCGGTTAAACAATTTTACTTTTGTCTTAATTTAGTTAATTTTGATAATTTCGGTTATTTTGAAAATTTCCTAAATTGCAGTTTTCACTTTAATAATTTTGTTTCTATACTATAGTACTTTGTGTTAAATTTTTAATTTTGGTTTCATATAGTAAATTTTATTATAATAATTTTTATTTCACATAGTACTAATATTTAAGTTATAATTTTTTTTTTTTTGAATTGCAAAAGGTGTCTGCAGGCAAGCGAGTCGAACCAGAAATAATGAGAATGAAAACTCTTCGGCTTCCTCATTTACTTTATAAGAAGGGAGGAGGTTGTTTATTTGGTCCTTCACATTCTCTCCCTCACTGGTGAAGCCTGATCCCCGTCCACCAGTTGGGCCATCACGCTCGTACCGCCGTTAGCGCTGACCATAGCCACTCACTGGCAGCTTACTAGCGGTTCGGTGTCACAGAGCCTGATCACTTGCCTCTGTTGCTCCTAGCGTATCTTGATTGGGTGCACACTGCAGCTGGCCTTGATTTGTTGCCCTGCTTTGTAGCCACAATGCACCTTAGCCCTTGCACAGTACCTTAGTCTCGGCCTCAACGAGCCTGTTGAGCCTCCGCCACGCGCACGAGCCACGGCCAGTTCATTGCCCCGGCTGGGCCACACCTCGTCGAGCCTTGGGTGGGCCCACTGCCCGGTGCATCGACTCTTAGTGCCTTCGGATTCGATATTTACGCCTGCCCCTCGGCATTTGGTCTTTTGCGAGCCTTTATTTGCAGGTTCGGGTGATTGGTGTTGCCCGGTGAGCCACAGTTTCATTGCTATTTTAGTGCCTTGGTCGTCTTAGGAGCCTCGGTTTAGTTCTGATTGCATCATTGCATTTAGATGAGTGAGCCACTTTCGGTGTTTTATTTCGATTCTGATTATGGTTCGTACTCGGGGTGGGTCAGCGGTCGACCGCGGGTGAATTAGGAAGTGACACCAGGAGGCGGCCCCGAAACTCCGTCCAGACTCAGTACCATCGCTGATCCCAGAGGCCGTGCACGAGGAGCCTCGGGGGACCAGGCAGCTATCGAGACACGGATGGGACCCGTGCCCCGTCTTTGGCCTCGGAGAGTTCGAGCCCGGGCCTCCAAGCGGGCCAGCACATCGGGCGCAGGCGAGTCATCGTCCTCTCGGCGGTAGATCACCGATCCGCATCTAGCTGCGGCGACCCCGTCACTCGGTATGCGCGCCTCGGATTCGGAGGCCGTTGTTTGTAAGAGACCCGTTCCAGGGAATGTGCGACTCCATCGTGGAGCGGTTCCATCGAAGTCGTACTACGACGTCCAGCGAGGGGTGATCACGAATCTGGGAGTCACATGAAGTTGATCGAGGATTATTAGCTATTGCACTTTCATGACCCAGGCGGTATTCGCACCGAGGTGGTGCGCGGTTCTACCGCTCGATGACGTCCCAGAGGATCGGCTAGTCGCGTGAGCTTCCGGTTCGGTATTGATGATCGGCGGCGGAGTACTCGAGGAGCGGTAGATATTCAGCGGCTCTTGGCTGCGTATCACAGCCGGCAATCTGAGGATTCACAGGTGGAGCCTTGCGCCTCGTAGCGGATGGTTGGCGGTGGCGAACACCCGCTCTTTGGACGGTATTTCACAGGGAGAAGCGACTCAGCCTCGGATCTTTGTTGCTTGACCATACGTTGGGCGAGCTTATTTCCAGCTTCGGCCATTACGTACGGAGGAGGCCATCTTGGGCGCTGCCGGATCTCGGGGGATTTGGTTCGGTCCTCCCCGAGCTAGTGATGGCCTCACATTGCGGTTTGAGGAAAGGTCCATCGGAAGGACACAGTACGAGCGAGAGCATTCCACTTACTTATCTGGAACTCCTGCGCCATGTTCTCGGCATATGGGATTCCCAGAGGGCAGGATTGAGATGGGGTTATTGATGCCCCTGGTCATGTTAGTGGGCGGGTGATGACTATGCCGTATCTTTCCGCTACGACCACGGGACCGGAGGAGTCTGCCGGTCGGGGAGGCGGGGACCACCATACGGATGTATACGCCCCCACCCGAGCCGGGGATCACGACGAGTCAGGTTCCACGGATATCACGCTGTCCCTCCTCCACAGACTACATCAGCAGCTGTAGCTGATACTCTTGGCCCATCCTATTCAGCACACCATTCGCGGAATCACGATCATGCCGGCTTCGAGAGATAAATGGTGTGATGGATGTTATCTGCTCATTAGCATCTACACAGGCAGCCCAGGATCAGAGGTTGGCCCAGTGCCATTCCATGCTGACACAGATTATGACGCATCTGGGTCTTCCTCATGTTACGTTCGAAGAGAAGGACCCCACCACAGCGCGCTTCTTTGGATGTTACATTTGCGTGATGTGACTTGGGCCCACCACCACCACCACGACGGTGAGGTGGTTAGGTTTTTCTTTACATTTTGTATAGTTGTCGGCTTTATCAAGCGCCTACGATTTTGATTAGGACTTATGTATTAGCCATAGTAAGCGGTGATATTCCCTATGATTTAGCTTTGATATGCATGTACTAGCCATTTGGCTATATCAGCTATTCGATTTATATCTGTTTTGTACATATCATGTTTTGTGCCTTTACCATGGGTATTTGTTTTTCTTTTCAATTGAACAATTGAATTGCTACAATCGGAAAATTGAATCACTGTTTGTCATCTATATGTTAGAACAAATTCCATGCTTGGAACAATTTTTGGTCACTTACAGTTCCAGCATGCTCAACTTGAAATTTCTCCCTTATGCTAATTACACTGCGCACTCAGGATTATTTGATAGGCTGTGAATTTGTTTACTTCCTTTCGCTTTGCATAGCAGGCCTTAAGCATGTTGGCAACCTAGGATAGGTTTGTGTTACCCATACTTGAAGACCAATGTTGTCTTCCAAAAAGAAAAAGAAAAGAAAAAGCAAAAAAAAAGAAAAAGAAAAAAATAAAAATAAAATCGTGAAGTTTTGCCTTGAAACCAGAGCACGTTCAGAAGTTAATATGGCGAAAGCCTTTGAACCTGATGCCACATGCCTTAATTGGTTGGGAGTCATCGATTTAGTGTTCGTTATGGGTGGATAGGTAGAGTCTAACGAATTGTAGGTGCTTGATTTTCGGAAGTCATTCAGTCGAGAATTGAAGCGCATGGGGTTGTGGTGAAGAGTCTTTTGGCTTGATGCCCTAGAAGCCTTAAATTGGTTAGGGTCGTCGGTGAATCCAGATTACGGACTTTGGTGGAAGTCGAATTTTGGCATTGCATCCCTCTGATGTAGTTGAATAAAGAAAGAAGTGGTAACCATCCTTATCTAGGTTGTTCGGCTGACTTAAAGGCCATGTCGGTGCTAGGTTGGGGAGGGACAAATTTTGCAATCCATTGGCGTAATCTGGTTGCTATAAGAACCATTAGACTTAGGTGGAAATTGAGTTGAGAATCATGGATCAGTTGGCTAAATTGTTCTTGTATGGATTTGGTTCTTTCTCGGTTTAACTGATGTCAATTTTTCGGTTTAAGGTGTGTTTATATGTACATAAACCTTTTGAATCATAAACTTTTGAAAATCACTACATGCATCTCCTTTTTGTTTTTGCATTGCTGAGGACTAGCAACGTTTAGGTTAAAAGTGTGGTTAAGTGCCCAAAGAAGTCTGATTTTTGAATACATATTAGATAGGTTTGAGTGCTTTTTGTGCACTAATCATGTCATTAATGCCAATTGAAGTGTTCAAGTCTTCTTAGTATCACTTATCTTGGATTTAGAGGTTATTTTTACTTGGTACATTTTGCGGGTTTTGCGCACTTTGGGAGTTGATGTCGAGATGTATGGCGAGAATCATGAAGTTTGAACTTCCCAGAAGTGAATCGACTCATCGAGCAGAAGCCCCGAGTCGATGAAAGCGAAGGCAAAGTGAAGAAAAATTGATGCGATTGAACGGGATGAAATGTAGTGGGGTCAACAAAGCACGGAATTTTCGCTAGAGTTGCGAAAAATTTTCGCTAGGATTTTAAAAATTTAGCAACCTTAGCGAAAATTTATAAAACTATGTAGTATAATTACGCTAGACCCGAGCCCGGTTTAAGCTAGGCCTTGTTCCTAGCACAGTACTATGTTACAAGCTCACTCATAAGAATTTGTCGTAAGCGAAATTTAAGTATAAGCGAAATTACGAACATAACGAAATTTCTTTGTTTTCGCTATACACAGTGATTTAGCTCACTGTGAGTTGACTAAGCGAATTCAACGCCTCGTCATGCTTTTGTATTTAATGCTAGCAGGCTTCAATTTGGTTATTACTCTCTTGTCCTTTAACTTAGCCAAATTTGTAGGTTTTTTGGTATTTTCATGTATTGAGGTGGCCTATATAAACCCCTCTCTTTTTGTAATAAATAGAGAGAATTTTGGGAAGCAAGAAGGAGGGGGAGAGAAGAATTTGTAAGTTTTCATTTTTGTAAATAAAGTCTCGTATTTTTAGTTAGGGTTTTGCTTTTCTCTCTTCTCTCATCTTTCTCTTACTTTCTTGTTTGCAAACACCTCTTGAGGATGACAACTCAAGGAGTGGCAGCTAAGCCTCCTTTCTTTGAAGAGGAAGGAAAATTTAGCTTGGTAGTGGGGCATGTGCGGGTTGTCCTCTTGTATTAAAAGCCATAGGTACTGTGTTTATGACCCCAGTCTTCTCGAATTAGGGTTGAATAGAGATTGAATGTTATTGGTTAGCCAATACTCTCCATGCTTTAGGATACGGTGCATGTAATGCTATAGATGCTGCATGGTTCATTGATGGTCTTTCTGAGATACGAGGATGATATTTAATGTTAGGGTTTCAGGTAAAGGAAACAATGATCACATACTACTGTGTTGACTCAAATAAGTTGATTTCAAGGGTGAGGTTTGCTAGTTAAACATAGATCCGGTTATGCCTTGGACTATAGGTTGCATGTCATAACGCGAGGATAAAACAGGGACTTGTTTACCCAACTTGCAGAGTTAGTGACACAAATCTTCAAAATTAACTTTTCACACTTATTTCGGTTTTGATTTCGAGTTTTCAACCTACTTCTTGTTTTTGAAGCAAATCCAAAGAGTCCAAATAGAAAGCCTTACCTTCGTGCACTTATGCAATCATTTTTGGATGGCTCCGTCCAGGTGTTCGACCTGGGCGGCTATCTTTGCGGTAGCTTGACTACAGCGGTGATAGGGAAACAAATTATATAAATTTTGTTTGATTTTAGCTCGACCCTCTTGTAGCACGAATCCTTTGTTCTCTCTCATGCGACTCACGTTCCATTATTGCTGTTCACCGCATTACCGCATCCACCGCATCTGCGACTTCTTTATTTTTCTTTATTTTTCTTCGCCTTTGAAATTCTTCATTCTGGAAACTTCTTGAAATTGATATAAGACCATATGAAATTGATGGAAATCGGCCAGACTTGCTGGTTATGATTGGATTGACACGATAATTTGGCTAATTCACAAGCTAAAGAACAACCCCGGAATGCGATCATAAGTGCAATAGGGACCCCGAACATGTCAATTGGGTTAATTATAACAATTAGTACACAAAAAGCGCTCAAAACCTATTAAAAATAGGGTTCAAAATAGCACTTTTTGGGCACTAATCAATTGTTACTGGTCTATGCAGTCAAACATTTATATGATAAGTATCTGAACAATGAAATATATGAAAAAAAAAGTAAGTCAGCTCTTATGCTAAGGCATATCTTAGTTACATGTTGCGGAGTACCTGCGGTGACATACATTATAACATTTCGATAAGTACTCTACGGAATATGAATATTCTGACATGTGAATTATTTTAAATGTATATGGTAATTGAGGACCGCCCAGTGGTCATATCGTATCTATTTTCCTACTCGGCTATAAGTTTATACTGGTGTTTCATTCATGTAAGGTACTAAAGGTGAATTAAAGACATCCGCGTTCCTTGAGACTAACACGTGATGGAGTCTTTCGCGTAGGTCCTAGGAATTAGTTTGTTGTAATGAAAATGTAAATGTAATATTTTAAGATAGTGGAACTTGTGTAAATACAAGTAGTTGAACTCATGCATATATGTATAGGACAATTTAAACACCACTATGGTAGTAGTTTTACAAGTTTATGTTTTCATGAATATATGCTTGAAATGGGCCCACTAATGACAGGTTAATAGTTCTCTGCCCCGTGTGACGCCCCCTCACTTGATGTGGTCGGGGAAGGGGCATTACAAAAAGAGTTAGGGATTTATTTTTCCTAACTTGAATTATCTTGAAAGCTTCAACCTAGCTTCCCTTTTCTTCCTATTCTTCTCTTCTTTACATGAACAAATAGAGCTCCAAGAAAATGGAGAGAAATCAACCCAAGAATGGATTCTTTTCCTCAAACCGGATGCCCTAAACTCCTAAGCCCCAAAATGGAGAATTCCCATTCTCAAGACAAGTTTGTTGTCTTAACCCCTTTTTGACTTAAATTCTTAGCCCTTGCTATTTAGTCCACCAATTTCATTCAATTTTAACAATTAACTTATTAATATTCTATAATGGCACACTAACTTCTTATCTTATGTCTTTTGAGTCCTTAATTGGCAATTTACTAGTTCATCCCTTTTCACACTTAGCACTTAAATTTCCAAAAAATACAAATTTGACTTCCATTATACCTTAAACATGTCATAAAACTAATAGGGTATAATTTGGGGTGTTACAACTACGATAATTTATTTCTCATGTGTGTTATGCAGGTGCTCATCACCATTGAGCTTATAGCATTCAAAGGCAACTAGATGTCCTTCTTACACGAGGACTCCACCAAAAGCTATATCTGAGGCATCAATTTGTACTTCAAGCGGCAACTCGAGGTTAGGCAACTAAAGAACTGGCTCCATAGACACAACATCCTTCAATTCATCAAAGGTTGATTGGCATTTTGAGCTTCATTCCCATTTATGATCCTTCACTGTAGTCGGTGAAAGGCCTTCACGAGCTTTGAGTACCCCATTATGAACCGCTTGTAGTAGTTATCTAACCCAAGAAATGAATGCAATTCTTTTAGCTTAGATGGTACCGACCATTCCCTAATTACCCGAACTTTGTAATTTGTTCTCATCCATCATAATTAGGCTTTTGCTGATCTTATGCCCCAAGAATGTTATTTACTTTTAAGAAAACTCACATTTTTATTTATTTACAAATAGTTTGTTCTCCCGTAATTTCTAAAATACCAAACTAAAATGTTTCTCATGTTGTCGAAGTGACTAATTATAAACTAAAATATCATGGAGATACACAACAATGATTATGCTTTTTCAATTGCTTTTTCTGTAGTCAATGAGAAAATGAGATGCAACATTGACTAAATGTTTCTGTAGTCAATGCAAATTCACAATAAACCATTATGCTTTTTCTGAAACAACACTGGTGCACCATATGGGGCTCAGGAGGGCTAGATTATACCTGCATCCATCAACTCCTTCAATTGCTTTCTTAGTTCAAATAGCTCAACATGTGGCATCTATTAAGGGACTTGTGTATGGAGCTTAACACCGCGGTGGATTTAATCACAGTGATGTCCCGAGGCGTTAAGAGCGACTCCTTAGGTAATGTTGCAGGCATCACATTTCAAAACTCCTACAGCAATATAGCTACCGAGTCTAGGACCTCCATGGTCTAGCCCTCCTTTATTTCCACCAAGGCTGCAACATAAGTTTCCAGCCCTTACTTCAGTCCCTTTTTTAGTTGGATGGAAGATAACAACTCCAGTTGCTAACTTTTCCCACTAACGCCATCCTGTATAGCCTACACAAAGCATGACATGCTTTCCTCTAAGAACATTAGTTCTCCAAGGTGGGGCAACAAGGCCACCTTGGCTTACACAAAGTAATCCATGCTAAGTATCAAATTGAAATCATCTAAAGGGATGCATAATAGATTACATTTACCCTTCTTGTTGCCAATATGTAAAGATACATTCTTAATGATTCCATGGATATTTTGAGCCTTGCTATTAATGGCTTTGATTCATCTGGTGTCTTCCTCAAGTTTAAGACCCAACTTTTTCGATTCCCTTGTGGCCACAAAGCTATGGGTTGCACCGTTTTCCATCATGGCTTTAACCTGGACACCATTTACTAGGGTTTGCATGAACATTAGGGACTTAAAGGCCATTAGTTGGCCACATATCACATTCAAGAGCTATAAAGGATTGACTCTTGAAGGTCCATCTGAATTAGAATATTCCTTGCCTTCTCCTGAGACTAAGGCTATCAATTTCTCTCGTTTGGGGCAGTCGTGGGCCCTATGACAGTTGTTGCAAATGAAGCAACCAATCCATTGGGTCAGAGGCTGCATTGCCTTGCCATTCTTTTATGTTTGCTTGGTGACTACAACATCCATTCCTTTATGTTTTTTCTAACCCGACTTCTTAAAAGTCTTTGCCTCATACTTTGTCTTCTTGGTTCCATTAGATTTAGCCTGTTGTGTAGTGGAGATGGTTTCACCCATCTTGTAGTCCACTATACAATCAACTACTGCCAAAGTAATTTGGAAGATAGAACTCCACACTTTACCTCTGTAATTTGATCGAGACCCGACCTGTAAACCATGCAGTTAGACAATTTATCGAGCGGAAGTTAGAAAATGATGCCACAAGGTCGTTTGGGAAGGAGAAGGTGGCACTGCCAAATGAAATCAATGTTGGCTTAAAAACAGGGTTACATTCCAACGTGACAAAAGGTGATACCATTTTCTACAGTCAATGTTGTGACATGCACTCACACATTGCGTATAGCAAGTGAATTTTTACTCTGGTGAGTGTCGAGACGTTAGTGATAAAATGATGATGCGATGGATTACTAATTCAGCCACGTCGCGACGTGGTGCTACCACGTCGTGACGTGAGCATTGAACCTTTGGAAAAAAAATTTATGACTTTGCAAATACAACAATCTCACCTTCTAAAGGATACACTTCAACATCATTGATCTCAACATAGTTTGAGCTAGCCTTTATCTTTGAATCCTAAAAAACACAACAAAACAAACAAGTAAGATCATACTTGAAAAGACTCAACTAGAACTAAACTAAAACAAACATGAAAACTGAAAATGAAAATGAAAGAAAGTAAACGAAAAGATCACTACGCTTGGGTTGCCTTCCAAGAAGTTGCTCTATTTTTAAAGAGTCCAGCTTGACTCATCGAACTACGAAAAGAATAATGATTTCTTTCTCCATTTGTCTGTAAGAACCGTTAATTGTGGTCAACTTGAGCACATATTCTAACAAATACTTCCATAAGGCATTTTTTTCTTTATTTATCACAATGTTTGCTCTTTCATTTTCCTTATTCAGTTGAAAGATGAACTCATCTACCTGGTGATGGGTCATTTCTCATTTTCAACTCATAGCCATCTACTTCAGTAGTCATCCTCGAAATAATCTCTACAACTTCTTCTCTCATCTCATTTGGTTTCGGAGAAGTTGACTCATTTTCTTTAGCAACTAAGTAATCTAACTCCATGTCATCAACCTTTATTCTTTTAGGCTCCTTAAGTTCTCCTTCACTTCTCAAGATGATAGCCTTAGTGTGCTCCATGATCTCTTTTTCCGGATTCTCCACAAGAATGGTAGGCAAGCTCCTTTGTTATTCCTCATAGAACATTGTAGATTTTTGCTTTTCCTCATTCATGTGTTGGGCCATTAGCTCTACTATACTTAATTCCTTCATTTGTGGATGTTGTTATATCTTGGTCACAGATTGAGTATGAGGAATGTTCTTTAGAGTCATTTTCTCTTCCAATCTCTTGATTTGTTTTGACTGAATTTTGAGATTTGTCATTTTCTATTCCATGAATTCAACTCTAGACCTAGCCAAATCAGCCATGGCTTCCTCTAGACTTGTCATTTTCTCTTGTGAAAGTGGACTTATCCCATTTTGGGCATGAAAGGTGGCTATTTGAACATGAGAAATTTTCACTTCGGCCATTGAACTTACCCATTCATCTTGAAACCTAGTCAAATCATCCATGGCTTCTTCTAATCTTGATGTGGCCATCTAAGCTTGATAATTTTCCAATTCAGCTCTGGAATTAGCCAATTTAGCCATTACATCTTTAAGTTTCGACTCATTTGCTTATGGAGGTTGAGAAACATCTTAATTCGACTCTCATGAGAGGTTCGGGTGATGTTCCCATCCCGCATTGTATGTGTTCAAGTGTGGGTTACCCACATATTGAACTTGATACATTGGCATATATGAGTTCCACACTTGACTTCTAACCCTTTGATGTCGACCATAGGCTATTTGCCTCATTCGTAGTTGTTGAGTGAGGATAGCCATTTCAATTGATAATTCCATGAAAGGATCCATTGTGAATTAAGTCCTACAAAAACAAAAACAAAAACAAAAACAAAAATCTAAAGCAAAGTAGAAAAAGGGAAAATGGATATGAACAAATTGAAATGAAAAGAAAAACAAAGAAATATCAAAGTAAAAGAAATGGCTATATGATATCGATATTAGTGAAAATGCAATTCCCGACAACAATACTAAAAACTTGATAGACAAAAATATGCATGAAAATATAAATTATCTGTAATGTGATGCTTGCATGTCATGTTAGTAATATGTAAGTAAGAGAGTGTTGAACCAAGGTGGTTACTAAGTACTTAATTAATCTAGCCTGGCACTGTCTGGATGATGGAAAGATGGATCAAAAGCGAAATAACAACTAAACACTAGATACGAAATCCTAAAGTGATTAGAAGAATCAAAGTGGAAAGAGAATAAAAGAGAAACTTAGGGTTTTGACTTCACTTGGTCAATCCCCATGCAATAGCTCAATTCAATCACAATTCATGTTTGAATTAGTTGCTAAAGGCAAGCCTCACTGATGTATTTGAAAATCTCTTTTGATAATTCACAATCTAATCCTAGGGTTTAGGTATTTTGTATCTCTACTCAACCCCAAAACCCTATGAATGCACTAAACCTAGGCTAACTACATTTGCCACACAAAACTCATGAGTATCTCTAGTCAATGGTGAATCATGACATTCCGACCTAGGTCAAGCCGATTATTCACTTCTCATATCTCACAACAGGCCACAACTTAAACTAATAGGGATCAACTATAAATTAACATTAGGAGCAAAGCAGAACATTTAGCAAATAAAACTCAAACATGTATTGAAATGCAAATCAAGATCTATTTATATAGTTCATAACCAAAATATGTCAAAAACTATTGAAAGTATAATCAGTTCATAATGGAGAAAAATACAACTATAGAAATGAAGAAAAACATTAAAAAAAAGAGAATGGGCAGATTTGATCATAAGATCAAAATTATTTTCTCTAATCTTTTTCTCCAAGTTGCCTTCTTCCCTAAGAAAGTTGTGTGCCTTAGAATTTCCACACAAAGACATCTTCAATCTCAATTGTGTTCTATTTAAGAGCTTCACTCAAAATGGGATGAAGTGGGTGAGAACATGAGTTGGGCTACGGTGGCGTGGAAATTGTCCCTCCACGGTCACGATGTGTGAAATTTAGTCTTGCACTTCAGTATGGTCGGCCCTTGCGTCGCGATGTGAGCTAGCCTATAGTTTGAGACTTTTCATTTCTGGCTTTTGTATTATATTTTTTTGCTTCATATTTCTCCATTGCCACGGGATTAGCCCTAAATGCAAAAATGAACGAAAAACACATTAGAACACTCATTAATGTAATCAAAACATACAAAATACTAACCAAAATGTGGGGATAAAATGAGTATAATATCTACTCATCAATGACACATCTTAAGCTTCTACTTCTAAATCAAATAAGAAGGGGAAAAGGTAGAATACTACCTTTTTGCTGATATTAAGAAGGAAAACAAGTGTTTTTTCTGTAAAAAGAAGGGACACGTGAAGAAAGATTGTTAAATTCAAAGTGATTTGAGAAGAAAGGTAATCTATCCTCCTTTGTTTGTTATGTATGAATCTAATAATAAAGGGTTAATGTTATTATTAACTTGCAGGTGGATTGATTCTAGTTATATAATCCATATTGCAAATTCCTACAAGGTATGCAAAACCTAAGGAAGCTAATAGAATGTAAATTTAAGCATCTTATCAAGCAACAAGATTGGCTCAGCAGGCTATTGGGACATGTGCTTTAACCTTAAGTAGTGACTTTGTTTTAGTTTGGAAAAAGGACCTTTTATGTGCAGAGTTGCTCGAAACTTGAGTTTATGTTCTAGACTTGTTCCATTAGGTTTCTTTACTTGCACCAAGACAATTTATTTAATTTAGTTCACAAATCAAATCATATTGGAACAAGAATTTTAGCAGATGGTCTATATATAATTTTTGTACAAAATGAAGTCATTAATAATTCCTTGCATGTCCATATTGGTACAAAAATGTGTAAGATTAATGAGAACTCTTCTAAGTTATGACATTAGAGATTAGGTCATATCTCTATAGATAGGATTAAGAGATTAGTGAAAGATGGAGTACTTAATACTTTATATTATACTAATCTCAAGACTTGTGTGGATTGCATTAAGGGGAAGTAGACAAACAAGTCTAAAAAGAATTTCACTAGGATTTTAGACATATTAGAAATCATACATACTGACATATGCTGTCTAGATATGGATATGCTTGGTCATAAATATTTCATCACTTTTATTGATGATTACTCATGGTATGCGATGTGTACTTGCTTCATAACAAGTTTGAAGCATTAGATGCCTTCAAAGTCTTGAAGGCTGAAGTTGAGAACCAATGCGGGAAGCAAAAACAAATAGTGAGATTTGATAGAGGTAGTAGATATTAAGGTAGATACATTGAGAGTGGACAAGCACTTGGTCAATTTGAAAAAATTATTCAAGAGCATGGGATAGATACTTGACCTACTTATGCCTGGTTCTCGGGATGGGAATGTAGTAGAAAAGCCCAGGAACTTTAGTGGACATGATGCATAGTATTCCTAGCAACTTCAATATTCCTTGGATTTTTTGTGGGTAGGCGCACTTAAGACGACAACGTATATATTAAATCGTGTTCCCGACTAAGGATGTTCCAAATACACCTTTTAAGTTATAAATGTTGAAGCGAGTTTGCGACATATGCGCGTTTAGGGTTGTCTGTCGGAGGTGAGAATATGTAATCCACATGAGAAGAAATTAAACCCAAGGACACTTAGTGGTTTCTTTATTGGCTACGCAAAAACGTCTAAGGGTTATCAATTTTATTTTCCATCTCATTCGACTAGGATTATAAAATCAAGAAATGCTAAGTTTCTTGAAAATGACATGATCAGTGGCAGGGATCGATCCAGGGATTTAATTCTTATTCATGATCATATAGAAACTCAACCTTCCATGTCATATGATAGATTGGTTATAATTCATAACACTCATCAAGTTCCAATTAGTGTTGAACAACCAATCATTGAAGTTCCACAAATTGCTGAGAACCTTCTAATGGATCAACAAGTTCAGGACTTATCTCATAATCTTGAACAAATTGTTGAACCACTAGCTCCTTAGGAAGAAGGTGGCCCAACACTAAGAAGATATACTCATGAAAGACACTCATCAATTCCTAGTGATTACATAGTGTATCTACAAGAAATTGATATTGGAACTGTAAATGATCCTTAAACCTTTTCACAAGCCATAAGTTGTAAAGAGTCTGATTTGTGGTATAATGCTATGAAGGATAAGTTAGATTCCATGAAGAACAACGAAGTTTAAGACCTTGTAGAGTTGCCTAAATGGACAAAGGCCATTTCTTTTAAATAGTCTTTAGACAAAAGATAATCATTAGGAAAATTTGAAAGATATAAAGCATGACTCATTGCTAAGGGATTCGCTCAAAAAGAATGAATCAATTACACAAAGACCTTTTCTCCTGTATTTAAGAAAGATCCTCTTTGTATTATTTTAGCATTAGTAGTACATTTGGATCTTGAGTTGTAACAAATGCATGTTAAAACGACATTTCTTAATGGTGATCTAGCAGAGAAGGTATACATGAAACAACTAAGGTTATCTTCCTATGGAATGTGAGCATTTGGTTTGCAAGCTTAAGATTTCTATATACGGTTTGAAACAAGCCTCCAGTCAATGGTATTACAAATTCCATGGAGTGATTTATTCATTTGGTTTTATTGAAAACCTCATGAATCAATGTATATACTAGAAGGTCAGTGAGAGTAAAACTTGTTTCCTTGTTCTATACGTGGATGAAATTTTACTTGCAACCAACGATAAAAGAATGATGCATGGAGTGAAACAATTTCTCTCCAAAAACTTTGATATGAAAGATATGGGTGAGGCATCTTATGTCATTGACATTAAGATCCATATAAAGATCTCACGTCATTTTAGGTCTATCATAGAAAACCTATATTGACAAAGTTTTGGAAAGATTTTGGATGAATGATTGTTCACCAAGTGTTGCTTCCATTGTGAGTGGCGATAAGTTAAGTCTAAATCAATGCCCGAAAAATGATTTAGAAAAGAAATCCATAAATAATATTCATATTACAATAAATTGAAACACTATGTATGCTCAGGTTTGTACAAGACTTGATATTGCATTTGTAGTTGGAATGTTATGGTGATATTAAAGTAATCCAAGCATGGACCATTGGAGAACTACAAAGAAAGTCATGAGGTATCTACAATGATACATGCTTATGTATAGATAGACGGACAACTTGGATGTGGTTGGTTATTATGACGTAGACTTTATTAGCGGTGTTTCTCATAAATCATCATCTGGGTACATTTTCATTCAACCGATGGAGCTGTTTCTTGGAGAAGTGTCAAGTAGACTTTGATTGCCACTTTTATTATGGAAGTCAAGTTCATCTCTTGTTTTGAGGCTACTTCATAAGGTGTATGACTTAAGAGTTTCGTTTCTAGGCTTAGAGTTATGGATTCTATTTCTAAGCCATTGAAGATTTTCTATAAATGACTCGATGCTTGATATTCTTAGCTAAGAATGACAGGAGTGGGAGTCGAAGCAAGCACATTGACATCAAATACATAGCCATTAGAGAACATGTTAAGGAAAAGAAAGTAGTCATTGAGCACATTAACACTAAGTTGATGATTGCCGATCCTTTGATTAAAGACATGTCGCTAATGAGATTCAAGGATCATGTAAACAAAATGAGGATTATTTCCTCCTATATATATATATTCAGTTTATGAAACTCTCGTGCATTTAGTTATTTTCTCGTTTTCATGTGCACTTAATTTATTTGAGAAAATATATTTCGTTTTGGACCTATAATAGGCATAGGGTTGTTCGTGCTTTGTTACCATATTAAATACTTGAGAAGCAAAATCCATTGTGATACATAGTTGATAATACTTATGATTAGATGACCTATCTCTATGATTCATGTATTTTGTTACTTAAAGATTTTGATCGATGTTTGCACCAAATGGGAAAATGTAATGTTTAAACATTTATGAAATGTTGCAACTTTTGGTTACTAAAATTTGAATTTTAGAATTTTGAAATTTTAAATGGTAACAATTCACGAATCGTTTCATTAATGAAACGATGGGGTTCTTGATGAGAGAACCACTATATAAAATGGGTCTTCTCTTATTGCTCTTTCGTTGATTCATATTCATTCATTCGTTTATGAGAATTCCATCACTTAGAAAAAGAAAAGTAAGAGAAAAGAAAAAATCAACGATATTTCATGGTCCAGAGTTCCAGTGTTTTATAGATCAATGGTAGGAGGCGTGGGTACCATTGGCTCGGGCTCGGTTCCTCTAGCCAACCGGCCCAGCCTAAAGGCCCCGATGGGACCAGGCCCTAAAGACAGCCAGCCCAGGATAGTGAATAGGCCCGAGCGTCAGGGAGAGGCTCTCCCAGTGCCGGGCACCTCTCACCTTGAATGCCTCTATAGGCGCCTAGTGCGGATGCCCTTCCTTTGGATGCTTCCTATCCGTCCGGCCGACTACACCAGAGTGAGCCCGCCAGCGGCTATCCATGATATAGTATGTTCTCCCAAGAATCGAGTCACCCCTCCTCAGCGAATAAGGCACCCAGCGACCGCGCGTTCCCGGGAAAATGATTACATAAAAGAAGAATAAGTCATCCTTCGAAATGACCACGCTTCCCCATCTTTGTGGGAAGAAATGGAGTCGGCTCTCCATAGAAGGTGGATCAGCGTTCTCCCTCCATAAAAGAGAAAAGATACACTAGATGAGGTGTGACATTCTCAATTGAGATAACACTACAGTTCTGCAGCTTAGTCTCCCATAAAACTAGCACCATCGGAGGATGTGAACCTACAAATCATCTTCTTGTTTGTTTCACGAGGTTACCTTAAATTGGTGGCGAGTGAATGCCGAAGCGATCCATTGACTCTGAGAATTCCGGAGACTACAGGTGGCGCCGTCATGGAAATGCCTAGCGAAATCTCGAGCGATCTGTAAGGCTTGGGTACACCGGCTCAGGGTGATATCCGTCTCAGGAACGCTGTAGTTCTTGAACATCCCGCTGAGGCCAGTCGGAACTCAACTGTCATGTCCGACAACCGGCAAACCTTCCCCAGGAGCCAGTTCCTCCTCTGGCGCCAAGAGATGGAGGCAAGACAAAGACGGAGGCCGGTGGTGGCGAGTTCTTGTGAACTACCTTGGCTTGATTGTAGGAGGATGCGGCGCTGAACTCGGTTGGAGGCCTGCTAGGCCGATAAGTCACGAGGACCTCCCACGCCGCTTCCTCCATCGTGATAAAGGTAGGAGGTATTTGTACTTAAGCGACATTGACCCTAGGCGGATGATGAATTATCTTTCGGCGGCTCGTCCCACGGCGTTCACCATCCCTAGTGCGGAGTGATCGGAAAAGGCCCCCTCGTCGAGCCCAGTAGATCCATTAGTGCCGTAGCGGCGTCGAGTACGAAAAGCTAACGGGGACCAGAGCGCCGGTCGTGCCAGCTCATGAATATGCGCCGGCGACACTGGGTCGCCTACTGTCCTACGTCATGTACCCTCCTTCGGAGGGTTGCTCTGCCCTTGCGGTGTTTTTCTCGACCTCGAGAACCACAACATGCTCTCCTGCTCCCTCGGTCGGCGCAGTACAGGATTATGAGCCTCCCACGATTCTATGCGCGCCCATTTATATACGTGGCTCTTCAGGCCGATGCGATCATGTGCATTTTAACCAAGCGATGATCCTCGGCCTTAGGGACGATAGATTTACGTGTAAAGTGTTCCCGGCAGGCCCTCGGGCTCGTCTTTGGCCTGGTTCCACAAGCTTCCGAGAGGGTCAATAAACTCATTCGGTGAGTTGTGGGCCACGTTCGTCACCCAGTATCTGTGCTTAGTCAAGCAGAAATGGAATATTAGCTCCCTCCAGGCTATCCTCAAACGGAAGAGCGGAATCCACTCCAGAACTTCACGCAGCCAACAGCGCTCCAATAGGTAATAACTACAGTATAGATACGTCTGCTTCACTTTTTGGCAACCACCCGTGCTTCAGTCTTTATCCCTAATCCACCCCACACAGTATAGAAAAAGCCTTATGTAGCGTTTCATTCTCCACGCTAGAAAAACAACTGTCGAAACATTCACGGATTCGATCACCTCATCAGGCTCAGCTAAGTAACCCAGCCGATTTAAAAACCCCAATTCATTCTCTCGGCATCGCATGGTAGCTCCACCCTTATCAAGAGACCTCCACGATTAAGTGGCTTACGTATGAGGGCGACCACTGAATAGCATAGCGATTACAAGGTGTAGATATCATAGGGACCATGGCCCTGAGGAAACCAACCCTTGCCAAAGCTTGGGGGATTCATAGTAGAAAGGCGATTTGGGTGGGCACCTCGAGAAGATATATTCGAGTCAGCTCGCGGGGTAGCGGTCGCTCTCTGGTGACGAGTCGTTATAGATGTGAACATGCGGGCCCCGATAGCCATCAACTTATCTTGCAGGGGGGGCCAGGCCGATGCTTGAATTGAGTCAGCGAGAGGGGAGAAAAATGCTCAGGTGCGGCTGGTGAGCCAAGGTGAACCGTCGGCGCCCGAAAGAACATCCGCAACAGTTCGACCGGAGTTAATGACTATATCCTTTCCCTGTCGACCACTACCGGGTGCATTTACCCTCATTACGATGCACTTGCCTTACTATTGGTATTGAGTTTGATATTGCACGGGGTCCTCGTCGATCTAGAAGCGGTGTAGTGGAGTTACTACCTCGGTAGCAGGCGGATGAGAGTCCCTCAGTAAATCTGAGTTACATTGATGGGTTTATCTAGGTTTAATGGGGCTACCACATTGACAGTTGGGGACATCACCTTTCCCGTTCGGGTGGGTCCGGTAACTCAACAAGTTTTGTTCTCGATGGTAGAGGACTTGGGGCCGCTGAATGCCATCACGGCGGGCAGCTACGCCGGCGGTACCTACCGTACCGCAAACAATCAGCTGCGACTACGTTGAACAAGTCGACCTTCAAGGAAGTCGGTTAAGCGCCACGACAAATACTATCGGCTCAATGCGAGATGCGAACAAGAATGCTCCGATGAACCATCGCCAATTCGACCTCCTTGATAGCGATCGATCTCTGACGCCTTGGAGACGAAGCGTAGCGATTGATCCCATGGAAACTCCCACCCTTGGCAGGCGGAGACCGAGATGCATCATATGACGGAGAATAAACCCCGCCGCCTCACACAGTTCGCGTCCACCCTGCATCATGGCCGATTGGTGAAAAGTGAGGCGCTTTCGCAGTTGCCACTTGGTCATCGAGGCGAAATTCGATAATCTTCTACATAACGGATTTATCAGAGCAGTTAAATACCCTGAATGGCTGGCCAAAGTGGTGGTTGTCCCAAAGAAGGGGAACAAATGGAAGTATGTGTGTGGATTACGGACCTCGATGAAGCGTCGAAAAGATAGCTTCCCTCACCTTGCCGTATCGTCAGTTGTGATTGCTTCGGCAAGGCCGCGATATGCTATATTTTCTAGAGCACGTATAGGGATACCACGGATCCCGCCGCCCGATTACGTGCCACGGTGAAATTTGAGCTAAAATCAACCGGGAATTTATATACACCTAAGTTCCTGCCTCACTGCGTAGTGTTCTTTATGATATAGTGGTCCCAAGGGTCGAACACGAGGATGGGTTTTTCATCACCAGAATAATGCATGAGTGCAAGAAGTACAAGGCTTTCCTATTTGGACTTTTGGATTTGCTTCAAAACGATTCAGAGTAGTTTGAAAATTTAGGAATGGTAGCGAAAATAAGGTTTGAAAAGTTAACTTTGAAGATTTAGGTCCCACTAACTGGTAGAAGTTAGAATGACAGTATCCTCGGGTTTTATCCTCGCGTTATGAAGCAACCTATAGTCCCTGGCATAGCAGGATCTATTTAACTAGCAAACCTAACCCTAAAAACAACTCCTATTTGAGTCAACACGAATTAGCATGCGGCTATATGGCCCTTTTCGGTTGAAACCACAGCATTAAATATCATTTTAGGCTCGTAAAGACCGTCCCAGGAACCCACAGTGCATGCTTGATAGTATACCTTGTATCCTAAAGCATGGAAGTATTGGCCCCGAATCAACAACATTCAAAGCTATTCAACCCCAATTTGAGAAGATGAGGACCATAAATCTGATGCTGTGACTTTCGGTCTGAGGGACAACATGCATATGCCCAGCTGCAAGCTAGCTTCCTTCATAGCCTTGAAGAAGAGCAGCGAAACATCCTCTTGAGTTGTCATCCTCGAGAGGGTGTTTGGTAGCCCTAGAGAGTAAAGGAAAAGGAGAGAAGGAAAATAAAGCCCTAACTAAAATACGAGACTTTGTTACAAAAATGAAAACTTACAAATTCTTCTCTTTTTAATTGTTGCTTCCAAAATTCTCTCTATATACATTACAAAAGAGGGTTTATATAGGCCACCTCAATACATGAAAATACCAAAAGCCTACAAAGTGGCTAAGTTAAGACGAGAAAGTAATACACGAATTTGAGTCGGTTGGCATTGTCTGAAAACATGTGAGCGGAGTGAATTTCGCTAGGGTGAAGAATTTCGCTAGGTAAGCGAAATCCTGAACAAGCGGAATAGGAAACTAAGCAAGGCTTGGCAGTTTAAGCTAGCTAATAATTTTAGGTGAAATAACGAAATCATGAAATTTCATTTAGGAACCAGGTGCTAGCGAAAACCACAGTGTCTAGCGAAATCCACGATTTATTTGAACTTGCAAAAATTTCGCGATTAATGCCCCGAGTCTGATTTTGAACCACATATTAGATAGGTTTTGAGTGCTTTTTGCGCATTAATCATGTCATTTATACCAATTGAAGTGTTCAAGTCTTCTTAGTAGCATATGCCATTTAAAGAGTATTTTTTAGGTACATTTGCGGGTTTTGCACACTTTAGAAGTTCAATATCGGGATGTATGATGAATCGTGAAGTTTGAACTCGAAATTAATGGAGTTCATCAACCGACCAAAGAATCAATGGCGAAGGCAAAGTGAAGAAAAATTGATGCGATGAAGACGGGGAGGCAAGCGGTGAAAATCGGCAAACCCTGACAATTTTAAGCTAAGCTGCTTGAAACCCATTTGGGATTGCGAAAATTTCTCGGAGTTAAGAAAATTCCCTTGGTTCGTGAGAATTATTAGTTTTCGTGACACGAGGTTTCGCTAGGCCTTGTTCCTAGCGAAATTTCATGGTCGCTACTCACGAAAATTTAGCTAAGCTAGCGAAATTTCGTATGTAGTGCAAACCTTAGCGAAATTTCCTATTTCGTATGCGCGACGGTTCGCTACCTAGCCAGGGATTCTTGAGTCCTAAGCGAGAGTGCTTTATCTCGTCGTGTTTTTGTATTTAATGTATGGAGCTTAATTTGGTGTATTACTCTCTTGTCCTTTAACTTAGCGAATTTGTAGGCTTTTTGGTATTTTCATGTATTGGTGGCCTATATAAACCCTACTGCTTTTGTAATAGATATAGAAGAAAATTTTGAAGCTGCTGGAAAATTTGTAAGATTTCATTTTGTAAATAAAGAATAAATATTACAGATTGAGTTTTATTTTCTCTCTCTCTTCCGCCCTCCTTTACTCTGAAGCAAACATGTGAGAGATGACAACTTCAGAAGATAGCAACCTCTTTCTTGAAGGGAAGAAACAGATGAACGTCTCTTGTCTTATCAGTGTGACTATGGTCTAAATGTAAATTAGGGTTGAATAACACGAAGATGTTGCTCCATGCTAGGGCGGTGCATACTTGTGCTAGATGCTGAGTTCATTAGATGGTCTTTACAAACCTGAAAATGATATTTAATGTAGGGTTTCAAGCGAAAAATTAAATTAAGCCCCCCAGTGTTGTTCAAGCTGGGAGTTATTTCAGGGGTAGGCTACTGATTAAGCATAGATCAGGAAGTCCTGGAAATTGCTGTCACTGTAGCGATAAACTGAAGGTTTGTTTGCTGCAACTGCAAGTTGTGTTTAAATGGTCCAACTTTCAAGCTTATTTTCGATTTTTACCATTCTAGAACCTCAGGCTACCCTTTTAACTGGAAAAAGGGGCCAAATAGAAAACACCTCACTATCAGTATCATGCTGGATAACCGGCTCCTGATGTTGACTACTAGACTGCTTATGCTAGGTAACTGACTGCAGCACCGATAGTAGGTGGCTATATAGAAGGTTTGTTGACCACAACTAAACTACTATGTACTATTATAGGGATGGTGCCAAACTACTAATGGTAGAATTGGAGATTATTACTTGTGATCAACATCACAGAGTGAGAGGTAGCTACTTTTTACCTCTTTTTTGCCACTCGATTCTGCGAGGCGCGATTTCATTACTTTGCCGTGGCGCAGCATTTCTAACACAGTCGGTTTAATTTTTGTTATTTAACTTTCATGCTTTGCAAGCTGTAGTTGCTCTTTGTTGTCTCTAAATTTTATATGAGGTGTTATCTGGCAGTGGGATAGAACACATCGGTGGGTGCATAGGATAAGTACAACGACCTAGCTAGTGAAGTCGATTATTTTTATACGATACCATGGATCCCGTGCACGAGAACAGAGTCAACCAGGAACCCCATGAATCGAATGCTTATAGAACCATGAGGATCACATCCGCCCCTCACAGAGTCGGTGCCGAATTCTGCGTCATACCTCCTGGCGAAGATGTAGCGGTGAGGCCTTATTTAGTACCCCTACTCCCACATATCATGGTATGGAAAATGAAAATCATACACTCATATTAAGGATTTTGAGAAGTTTCACCTTACGCTTTAAGGAAATTATGATGGACATGGATTTACTAAAGATAGAAGCATTTCCATTGACTCACAGGACAAGGCCAGATGTAAACCCGGCTCATTGAGGCTAGAACCATTAGAAATTGGGATTTGTTTGCGGGGCGGAATTCTGAAGAGTTAACCCCGGTCTCATGAATATGATTTGAAGAAATTTACACCTTGCAGCTCAGGATGGTGAGAGATTTTATCAGTGTTGGGAAAGATTTATGGAAACCATCAGTGCATGCCCACATCATGGGTTTGATACTTGGATGTTGGTGAACCACTTCTATGGTGGTATGTCTCTTTGCCCATGAGAGGCGGCTCTTGGAAACCATGTGTGGAACTACGAGTAAGCATCAGGACGAAGCCATGGATTTTTTAAATTACGTGGGTACAAGAAACTTCTAAAGGTTGGGATGGCTTTAACACAGAGAGGTGGAAAGGATGAGATCCACAGTTAAGCCAAGGGGTGGGATGTATGCCTTTGCCGGGAAAAGAAATAGAGATGAGAGCTAGGATTTCCACCTAGCAAGGAGAGTGGAGGAGCTTAAGGCAAACGGCTCGAGAAGAGGTGCATGCGTATTGAAAATCACACTTACAGTCAATCCTTGCACCAATTTCAATCCTGTGCACCAGTAGAGTCATGTCCTATGGCCCCTGCAGTGAAGGATTTGATGTCGAGTGTCTGCCAACCTTTGTGGGATGTCCTGACCACAACAATCGATGCTCCATATGGTAATACTACAATTCCAATTGGAGAAGGAATCTTCTTTCCTCTCTTCAGACCCAACCCCCTGCATGTACCCCGAGGTGCCAAACCTGATTTGGTTCCCCTCCTGATCCACAATGACCATCATCATAACTTCTCGATGAAACGAGCCATATTGAATTTGAGTAAGGTGGTGAAGCGGCTTTGTTGAGCAAGGAATCAATGTCTGGCCCAGCACAAAGAAAGGATTGATCTTGTGAAAGTACACTTTAGATAAGAATAGATGGGCTTGAGACAATCTACGAACCGAAGAGTGATAACTACGATTATTCAATCACGAAGATCCAGCGAGTTGCTAGAGGGTATAAGAAAGAGAGGAGGTTTACTCTCCAGAAACACTTCCAAATCGAGGGAATTCATGAAGTGGGGTCATCAAACAATTCGGAATGGATGAGGTTAAGGCTATAATTACGAGAAGTGGAAAAGGTTGATCTGACCTATGCCCAGCACATTGAAAAATCCATGCAAGGAGAAGAATTGCGATCTGAGCATATTCTCTAAAGGAAGATTCAATGAAATACGCATTACCCTTATCTCCAGTTTCCACAAGCACTTAGAGGTGAAGAAGGCATCTCGACAGCGGGCATTTTAGAGGTCTTAAGGCAAGTGAAGGGTTAACATACCTGCTGGACATAATCGAGCAAGTCCACCTTGTCTGAAATTTTGAAAGATCTTTGCACAATTAAGAGGGATTAGGCATTGAGAAAAGAAGGCATTTCTCAGCCAGTCGGTGCCATAATCAGCAAATACCACATCCGTCTGAGGATCAGGATCTCCACGATTTGGTCAATATTGGTGGAATTGCATAGACAAGTCATTGCTTGATTTAGGGCCCGGTGTGAATCTGTCTGCGTGTCGTTATCCTGGCGAGTTAGGTTTGGAGTGAACTTAAACCTACCAGCATCCCATCATTGGTAGATAGATCGGTGAAAATCCACACAAGGGGATAGTTGAGGATAATCTTAGTGAAAATAGACAAATTCTGCACCAGGTAGATTTTGTGGTGCTTAACTCTTGAGCGATTGCAAGTGGACCAAATCATGTGCAATCATCTTAGGAGAGACCATTTTGGCCCGGCCCGATGCGATAATAAGTGCCGGAATGGAGTCATGCAGCTTACCTTTGGTAACATGACCTTGGAGTTAGACATTTTCATTTGAGCTGACAAACATGAGTTCTTTAGAAAATGAAATCTTATAATTAATGAAGTTGTTTCAATTGGTGGAGTGTGCGGGAAAGCAAAAATGTCCGAGGAATTGCGGGAAGATGGTCAAAGAAGATGAAGAAAGTTTAAGTCTTTATTATCGACCTCTTTGAAACCAATTGCTCAATTGAAGCCATCACGGAGGACCGGTCGACAATTAGTCACTTGACAAAATGGAATCGGCCAGGGCTCACGTAGGTTGAGGAGATCATTCTCCTTGACCCCTGCCAGGTAATTTTGGGATTGAGCGTTCCGGTGTTTTGAGCTCAGATGCGGTTGCAATTTTTTACTTTTCTGTCTTAATTTAGTTAATTTAGTTAATTTCGAGTTATTTTAGAAAATTTTAACCTTGAGTTTTCACTTTCTAGTAATTTTAATTTGTAAGTATAGTATTGTGTTTTAAATTTTAATTCTGAGTACATATAAGTAAATTTATAATAATAATTCTTATTTTATATATTATTAATTAAATTAAAATTTTTTGAAATCACGGGTAGTGTACTCAGTTTGGGCCAAATTCGCTAAAAATAGCGAAAATTGGCATGAAGACCTTATTTGTATTGGTTCTATATAAACACAGGAGGGATAGCGAATAAGTCACTTCCTTATTTCCCTCACTAGCGAAGCCTCGTAGAAGCCCTGCATCTCCCGGCTTCTCTTAGTAGTAGGCCCGTCCTTTGTTGGCCCAGTTCCTGAGCTTTCCGGCAGTCATAGTGCGTCATTGCCCGCTGCCGTTGCGGGCACGCGATTGGGCCTTCTTGGCGCCGACCTGCCTTGCATTGTACGCCCTTACACCTGCCGTGCGGCGGTGGCGGGTACCTGGTGGCGTCCACCGCGCGGCGCCCACCGACCGATCGCGCCTGGACTAGTCATGTAGAAACCTTGATTGAGCCTCCATTACCGATTCGGAGACTGCCGTGCCTTTGGTTCGAAGCTTTTGGTGCTTTGTCCGAAGCTGTTTGATCAGTTACTCGAGCCTTGTTTAAATGATCAGGAGAGCATTTTTCGATTCACGTGATGAGCCTGATTCATCGGCTTGATTAAGTGATTGATCGTCTTCGGGAGCCTCGGTTCGAGGAGATCTGAGCCTCGGCTACATTTGTTGAGTGGGGCGCACCCGATTATTTTGTTCGATGTCGGTATGGTTCGTGCACCGGGGTGGGTCTCGCGTTGACGCGGTGAGATTAGGGTACACCGGAGGCTGACTCGGTCCCAGCTCGATTACCATCAGGTCCCAGGGCCCCGTACTGAGGAGCCTCGGGGGTTTCGTCGCTATCGGTCACGGATGGGACCCTAGTGCCTCATAGCTGTGCCTCGGAGGAGAGTTCGAGGCCCGAGGGCCCTCAGTGGCCACGCCGGACCCCGAGCGATAAATCATCCTCTACGGCCTCGGTAGTCTGATCCACATCGGGCTGTAGAGGCGACTTCATCACCTCATTATGCGCCTCGAAGTTCGTGACCATTGTTTGTAAGGGAACCCGTTCCAGGGAATGCGACTCCATCACGAGACCGTTCCATCGGGGTGTGCTCTACGACGTCCATGAGGCGATCCACAAATCTGGGAGTCCATGAGATTGATCGAGGATTATTCGCTATTGCCTTTCATGACTCCGAGGCAGCATTACTTCCCACGAGTGGTGTTGCAGTTTTACCACTCGATGACTTCTAGGGGAGCAGCTAGTCCGCGTGAGCTTCAGTTTAGTATTGATCGCGCGGGTACTCAGAGCGGCCGATATTTCAGCGGCTCTTGGCTGCATTATCTGCCGACCCGTGCAGGATTTCTGAGATTAGGCCCACCGCGCCTCATCGCGAGATGGTTGAGGGCAATGGCGGAGGAACCGCCGCTGTTGGACCCGGTATTTCTGAGGCGGCTCCGCCTCATATATCTTCTTGATCGACCATTTGTTAAGGACGAGCTTATTCCATTGCAGCGTTAGTGCAGCGGAGGGCCCAATGTGGAGGCTCTTTCACCGGGATCTCGGAGGATATTGGTTCGGTCCCTACGGCTGGTGATGACCTCCTTGCACACATTTTGAGGAAGGTCCATCGGAAGGACTGAATGCGAGCGAAGGCATTCCAGCTGCGTGCGGGGACTCCTATGCCGGGTTCTCGAGTATGGGATACCCGGAGGGCCAGGATTGAGATGAGGTTCGATGCCCCTAGTGCGTGTCGGTGGAAGCCCGGGTGATGATATGCCGGTGTCTTTCCACTTACGACCACGGGACCGGGAGGAGGTCTCGGGTCGGGTGGGGACCACCATCACGGATGATATACACGCCCACAGGCCGAGATGCGACCAGTGCGGGTTCCGGAATGTCACGCTTCATCCTCCTCACGGCCCACATCGACGGCTGCATTGATACTCAAGGCCCATCTATTCGACACACCATTCGCCCAGGAGTACATACATGCGACTACAGAGAGATAGCTTCGGTGTGATGGATGCCCGTCTGCTCACTAAGCGGCCACGGTGACCCGGCGTCGACCCGGATCGGAGGTTGGCTCGGTGTTATTCTGTCTTGATGGATCATGGCGCATCACGGGTCTTATCGTGTTCTGATCGGAGAGGGCCTGCAGGCTGACCTATTTGGATGTTTGGTGCGGCGGCGTGACAGTCCACCACCACCACCACGACAATGAGGTGGTTGGGTCCTCTTTATGATTTGTATAGTTACGGCTTTATCGGCCTGCGATTTTGATTAGGATTTATGTATTAGCCATAGTAGGCGTTGATACTTTTGTTAACTTTGTATTCATGTATTAGCCATTTTGGTATATCAGCTAAATACATTTATATATATACATCTTTTTTGCATGTCGGGTTTGTGCCTCACTTATGTTTAAATTTGTTTTCTTTTCAATTGAACAATTGAATTGCTACGATGAACTGATTAGTGCTTTTGTTGGAAAATTGAATCCACATTTGTCACTACATGCTAGAAACCAATTCTGTGCTTGAATTAATTTACTGGTCGATTGAGTTCAACGTGCTCAACTTGAAAATTTCTCCTTATGCTAATTCACCTGCTTTGCACTCAGGTGTTTCAATGGTGTGAATTTGTTTGCTTCCTTCGCTTTCTGGCCTGACCTTTGCCGTATATTGGCAACCTAGGATAGGTTGTGTTACCTCAGTTCGAGACCAATGTGGTCTTCAAAAAGAAAAAGAAAAGAAAGAAAAGAAAAGAAGAAAATGAAAAATAAAGTCGTGAAGTTTTGCCTTGAAACTAGAGCATGGTCAGGGGTGTATCGAAAGCCTTTGAGCAGATGCCCTAAGCCTTAATTGGTTGGGAGTCATCGATTTAGTGTTCGTTACATGGGTGGATAGGTAGAGTCCTAGATTTGTAGGTGCTTGATTTTTCGAGTCATTCGGGTCAGGGGTGAAGCCTTTGGAGTTTGTGGTCGGTGATCCTTTTGACCGTTTGCCTAAGCCTTAATTGGTTTGAAGAATTCGTGATTTAGTTACGGGACTTTGGTGAAGTCGAATTTTAAGCATTGCATCCTACGGTGTAGTTGAATAAAGAAAGAAGTCGCGTAAACTGTCAGTACATACAGGTTGTGACTTAATGCCATGTCGAGTGCTAGGTTGGGGAGGGACAAATTTGCAATTTATTAGCGTAATCACGGTTATATAAAGAACCATTAGACTTAGGTAAAATTCAAGTTGAGAATCGTGGATCCAAGATTGACACAGAATTGTTCTTGTATGGATTTAGTTCTTTCATATCGGTTTACAACTTTGATGCTCAATTGCCAGTTAAAGGCAATGTTTATATGTACATGTACCTTTTTGAATCCTAACCTTTTTGAAAATCACTACATGCATCTCCTTTTTGTTTTTGCATTGCTAAGGGACTAGCAACGTTTCGGTTGGGGGGTGTGATTAATGCCCAATGCAAATTTTGAACCTATATTAGATAGGTTTGAGTGCTTTCTTGCATTAAATCATATCATTATACCAATTGAAGTGTTGAAGTCTTCTTAGTAGCACTTATGCCATTTAGAGAGTATTTTTGAAATTTGTTTTTGCCGGGGTTTTTTGCGCACTTTAGAAGTTCAATATGGAATGTGATGAATCATGAGTTTGAACTCAAGTGTCGAACATCAACCATTGAGAATCAATGAAAAACTGAAGGCAAAGTGAAGAAAAATTGATCGCATTAGAAGGCAGGAGGCAAAGCGTGAAAATCGGCAAACCGGCAATTTTCGCTAAGCTTTGCGAATTCCATTTGGGATTGCGAAAATTTATGAATTAATTATGAAAATTTATGAGTTCAAACGAATTGTGGATTTTCATTGAACACGGGGTTTTAAGCTAGGCCTTGTTCTAAGCGAAATTTTCATGATTCGCTACTCACGAAAATTTCGCTAAGCTAGCGAGGGAATTTATTCTTGTGAGGAAATTTCATTATGCGAGTGCCAAGCCTTAGCGAAATTTCCTATTTTAAATGTATGCCTTGTGATTTACATTGCCTAGTAGAATTCTTGATCCTAATGAAATTCTTTGCCTCGTCATGTTTTGTATTTAATGAGCTTCAAATTTGGTGTATTACTCTCTTGTCCTTTAACTTAGCCAAATTTGTAGGCTTTTTGGTATTTTCATGTATTGAGGTGGCCTATATAAACCCCTCTCTTTTTGTAATAGATATAGAGAGAATTTTGGAAGCAACAATTTGGGGGAGAGAGAAGAATTTGTAAGTTTTCATTTTTGTAAATAAAGTCTAAATATTTAGTTAGGGTTTTATTTTCCTCTCTTCTCTGCTCCTTTTTCCTTTACTTTCCTAGGCTACCAAACACCCCCTCTTGAGGATGACAACTCGAGATGCTTGGCCTAAACCTCTTTTTCTTTGAAGAGGGAAGGAAGCTAGCTTGGTAGTGGGGCATATGCATGTTGTCCTCTTGTCGCTGAAAGTCAGTGCTGTATTTATGGTCTCGTCTTCTCAAATTAGGGTTGAATAGCTTTGAATGTTGTTGATTTGTGATACTCTCGTACTTTGGGATACGGTGCATACTTATTGCTAGATGCCTTGTGGTTCATTAGATGGTCTTCGAGCCTACGAAATGATATTTAATCTTGGGGTTTCAAGCGAAAAGGGCCGTAGGCATCTTTTTGTGTTGACTCGGAATAGGAGTTGTTGTTAAGGTGAGGTTTGCTAGTTAAAAACATAGATCCGGTTATGCCGGGGGACTATAGGTTGCTTGTCATAATGCGAGGATAGGCAGGACACTTGTTTGCCTAACTTACCAAGTTAGTGACCTACATCTTCCACCAGTTAACTTTTTCACACTTCATTTTATGTTTTTACAATTCCTGAGTTTTCAACCTACTTCCCTTGTTTTTGAAGCAAATCGAAAAGTCCAAATAGAAAGCCTTGCATTCTTGGCTCCATGCGTATCATTCTTAGGATGAAAACCCGTCCCGCGTGTTAGGCCCTAGACCCAGCATACTGCGGTAGCTTGACTACGCGGTAGTAGGGAGAAACACAGGTGTATATAAATTTTGTTGATTTTAGCTCAGCCCTATTGTGTACGAATCAAATGGCGCCGTTCTTAAGAAGTGGATGGTGCCAAACAACTAATGGTAAGTTGGAAGTGTACTCGTGATCAACATCACGAGTGAAGGTAACCTTTTTACCTCTTTTGCCACTCGATTCACGAGGCCCCGTTGATTTCATTACTTTGCGGTGGCGCCTTCATTTACGCTTTTAGTCGAGTTTAATTTTGTTGTTAACTTTCAACAAAATTAACAAGATCAACGGCATCGTGATTAGGTACCACGGTAGGCTGAGCTAAAATCAACAAAATTTATATACTAAGTTCCTACTACTTTGCTTGAAGTAGTCGACTCTTTGCAGTGAGTAGTCTGAGGTCGAGATGCGAGGATGGGTTTCATCCTAAGAATGATGCGCAGTGGTGCGAAGGTAGGCTTTCTATTTAGATTTTTTGGATTTGCTTCAAAAGCAGGTGGAAGTAGGTTGAAAGCAGAGAAATTGTAAGCTGAAGTGTGAAAAGTTAACTGAAGATGTAGGTCACTAACTTGGTAAGTTAGGGCAAACAAGTGTCCTCGGGTTTTATCCTAAGCGTTATGACAAGCAACCTATAGTCCACGGCATAACTTAGGTTCTAGTGGCAAACCTCACCTAGCAGCAAACTCTATTTGAGTCAACACGGAGTAGCATGCAGCTATAGCCCTTTCCAGTTTGAAACCACAGCATTAAATATCATTTCGGAGGCTCGTAAAGACCATCCTAATGAACCCGCAGTGCATCCTAGCAATAAGTATCTATTTGTATCCACAAAGCATGGAGAGTATTGAATCAGTGACATTAAGCTATTGACCACGGTTGAAGATGGGGACCATAAAATCGATTCTGTGACTTCCGGTACAAGAGGAACTGACATGCATATGCCCGCTCACCAAGCACTTCCCTTCCTCTTCAAAGAAAAGGAAGCAGCGAAGCATCTCTTGAGTTGTCATCCTCGAGAGGGTGTTTGGTACTAGAAAGTAAAGGAAAGAAGAGAGGAAATCGAATATTGCCAGATTGCGATTTTATTTTTACTTGGTAGCTCTCAACCAAGTACACTACGCATTTCAAAAATTTTAATTTAATTAATAATATATAAAATAAAAATTATTATAAAATTTACTATATGTCTTGTAATTAAAATTTAAAACCACAATACTATACTATCTGAAATTAAAATTACTAGAAATTGAAAAGCTATTAAGTTAATAATTTTAAAAATAGCGAAATTAACAAATTAACTAAATTAAGGCAGAAAGTAAATTGTGGGCGCAATTCGGTTTAAGAAAACAGAACCCGAGTTCAATCCAAAATTACTGAGGGTCGAGGAGATGATCTCCCTCGGCCCGTACGATAGCTGAGGTGATTCCATTTGTTGGGTGACCCGATTGTTGACACGGTCCTCTGTGATGGCTTGAATTGAAGCGATTGGCTTGCGTATTAGGTGTTGATGCTTAGAACTAAACTTTCTTCATCTTCTTGGTGATCTCTCCACCTGCAGTTCCTGGACATTTTGCTTTCACACTTTGCTGACGGTGAAAGCGGCTTCATTAGTTATATGATTTTCATTTTCTAGCAACTCTATGTTTGTTGTTCAAATGAAAAATGTTCAACTCGAGTCATGTTACCAAAGGTAAAGTTGCATGACTCCATTAGGCAATTTATTATTGCATTGGGCATTGGCGATGGTCTTCCTAAGATGATTGGTACATGATTGGGTCCACTTATGATTGGCTCGGTGTCGAAGCCTTATGAAATCTTGGGTAGTAGAGATTTGTCTATTTTCACTAAGAACATCCCTCATTTATCCTTAGGGTTTTCAGCGATCTATCGGCCAATGATAGTGTGATGTTGGTAGGTTTAAGTTCACTAAACTGCTTCAGCGCTATCTTGAATCTGACATTAGATTCACCTTTGGCTCCATCAATGATGACTTGTCTGTGCGATTCCACCCGATATTAATTTGAAATTGTGGGAGATCTGGATCCTTGTATTTGACGGTATTTGCTTTGGATTATAGCAGCGGCTTGCTCAGTGAGAAATGCCTTCTTCTCAATGCCTAATCCTTCTTAATTGTCGCCAGATCTTTCCAAAATTTTGCATAGCGGGGACTTGTTTGATTATGTCAAAGGTATGTTAACCTTCACTTGCCTTAAGACCTCCCAAAATGCACCTTGTTGAGATGCCTTCTTCTTACCTCTAGTGCTTGTGGAAATGGAGGTGGTATGCGGTATTTCATTGAATCTTCCTTTAGGAGAATATGCTCGATTTGCAATTCTTCTCCTTGCATGGATTTTTCAACGAGGTTTTGGCATAGAATTTGATCAACCTCTTTTCCGCTACCGGGGTAATTATAGCCTTAACCTCATGCATTCGAATTGTTGGATGACCTTCATAATGAATTCCCTTGGGATTTGGAAGTGTTTGAGAGGAAACCTCCCTCTTTCTTATACCTCTAGCAACTTGATCTTGGTGATTGAATATACGTAGGTTATCAATTTTACAGTTCGGATTGCTCTCGAAGCCATCATTCTCTTATTCGATTAATACTTTTCTACCAGTGCTCAATCCTTTGTGCCAGTTGCCGCGTTGGTCCTTTTGTTCCTCAACAAAGTTGCCCACCACCTTATCAAATTCAATGGCTTGTTCTCTTTGGAGAAGAGGATGATGGTTATTTGTGTTGTGAGGGGAGACAGCGAGTTTGGCACACAGAGTGCATGCGCGGGGTTGGGTCTCCATGAGAGGTTAGGGTGATTCCTCAATTGGAATTGTAGGTACCATATGGAGCATTGGATTGTTGTGGCTTGTATTGTCCTACGGTGTTTGCATTCGACATCAAATCCCCTTCAACTGCGGGGCCATAGGACATGACTACTTTGGGTGCACCGGGGGATTGGAAGTGGTGCGAAGTTGGACGTGCGGGATTTTAGGTCAACTGCGTACCTCTTGGAAATTTGTTGCCTTTAAGCTCCTCCGCTTCCTTTAACTAGGGTGGAAATCTAGCTCTCATCTCCCCATTTCTTACGTGATTGCATGCATCCACCCCTTGGAGTTAGCTGTGGATCTCATCCTTTCCAATTATAGGGTTAGGCTGATCTGACCCTTAGAAGTTTCGACCACGTAATTTAAAAAAAATCATGGCCGTCGGGATGCTTACTGGAAAGTCTCCTCCACACATGGTTTCGAGTGCCTCATGGCGAGACCTTCCAATAGAAGTGGTTCCACCAACATCAGTATCAAACCCATGATGTGGGCATGCAGTGGTTTCCATAAATCTTTCCCGACAACTGATAAAATCTCTACGCATCTGTTTGCAAAGGTGTATTTGTCTCTTCAAATTGTTGGTCTTATGAGCCTTTGAAAACTGCCCGGAATTACACTGCGGCTCATTGATTTCTAATAGTTACAGGCCTCGATAGGTTGAGCCATATCTTGGCCTTGTCCTTTAGAGTCAATGGAAATGCTTTCATCTTTAGCAATCCATGTCCATCATACCTTGCCAAAGGTAGTGCAAACCTCCTCAAAATCCCTAATATGAGTGTATGGATTTTTCATTTCCATACCATGATATGTGGGGAGTAGGGTACAAATAAGGCCTATTTTGCTACATCTTGTGGGAGGTATGATCACGAGAATAGAACCTTGACTCACAGGGAGGGTGGATGTGATCCTCGTAGTTACATAAGCATTTGGATTCATGGGAGTTCTGGTTGACTCTGTTCCTCGGGTATGGGATCATGGTATCGAGTATGTACAAGCCGGCTGGCTAGGTCGAGTTGTGTACTTATCCTGCGCGATCTACGATGTGTCTACATCCATTTGTTGCATAAACACATTCTGAATTTAGAGCCAATGGACGACTCTGAGCTTGCAAAAGATGAAAGTTAAATAACAAAAAATTAAAACTGACTAAAAAGCGAAGCGGTGATCCTTTGCAAAAATGTGTGGCGGTTCACACTTAGCGAGTGGCAAAAGAGGTAAAGGTTACATCGCTGTGATGTTGATCACAAGTACACTTGACTTACCATTAGTTGTTTGGCACCATCCTAGACAGCAGCGCCGTTTGATTAGTGCCACGGTAGTGAGCTAAAATCAACAAAATTTATATACACCTAAGTTCCCTCTTCTTTGCTAGTGAGTCGAGCTCACTGCCCAGTATAGTGAGTCTAGATTGTTCTGGGGATGGGTTTCATCTTTACAAGAATGATACTATGAGTGCGAAGGTAAAGGCTTTCTATTTGGACTTTTTGGATTTGCTTCAAAAACAGTGGAAGTAGTTTGAAAATTTAGGAATGGTAAAAACTGAAAATAAAGTTTGAAAAGTTAACTTTGAAGATTTAGGTCACTAACTTGGTAAGTTAGGGCAAACAAGTGTCCTCGGGTTTTATCTGTATTATGACAAGCGACCTATAGTCCCTGGCATAACTTGGGATCTATGTTTAACTAGCAAGCCTAACCACAGAAACAACTCTATTTGAGTCAACCAATTAGCATGCGGCTATGGCCCTTTGAGTTTGAAACCACAGCATTAAATATCATTTCGGAGGCTCGTAAAGACCATCTAATGAACCACGGTGCATCTAGCAATAAGTACCTTGTATCCTAAAAGCATGGAAGTATTGACGAATCAACAACATTGAAGCTATTGACCTAATTTGAGAAGATGAGGACCATCATCTGATGCACAGCTGACTTCCCGGTACAAGAGGACAACATGCATATGCCCCGAAACTATAAGCTAACTTCCTTCCTCTTCAAAGAAAGAGCAGCCAAGCATCTCTTGAGTTGTCATCCTCGAGAGGTGTTTGGTAACTAGAAAGTAAAGGAAAAAGAAAGAGAAAGAGAGGAAAATAAAACCACAACTAAAATCGAGACTTTATTTAAAGTAAAAACACAAATTCTTCTCTCCCCAATTGTTGCTTCCAAATTCTCTCTATATCACATTACAAAAGGGGTTTATAGGCCACCTCGATACATGAAAATACCCAACCTACAAAATTTAGCTAAGTTAAAGAGACGAGAGTAATACACCAAATTTGAAGTCGGTTGGCATTAAATACAAAAACATAATGAGGCGAGTGAATTTATTTAGAAATTTGAAGGAATTTATTTAGGTAAGCGAAATCCACGAGCATAGCGAAAATAGAGAAATTCGCTAAGGCTTGGCAATTTAAGCTAGCTAGCGAGGGGCCGTAACAAGCGGGAATTTTTCGATGATGCGAAATCATGAAATTCCCGGCTAGGAGCGATTTCATGACAGCAGGTGTCTGGCGAGAAAATCCTGATTCGAACTTCTGAGTATTAAGCTAAACGCAACGAGAATTTCGCAATCCGGCGAGAATTTTCGCGAGGCTTAGCGAAAATTCTTTAGTTTCTTGATTTTCAACGCTTTGCCTCTGTCTTCCTACGCATCAATTTTTTCTTCACTTTGCCTTCGATTTTTCATTGATTCTTGGGCTGGTTGATGTCGACACTTGAGTTGAGCTTCACTTGATTCATCATACATCCCAGATGTGAACTTCTAAAGTCTTGTAAAACGCCGCTTGACGAAAAATACTCTAAATGGCATAAGTGCTACTAAGAAGACTTGAACACTTCAATTGGTATAAATGACATGATTAATGCGCGAAAAGCACTCAAAACCTATCTAATATAGGGTTGAAATTACACTTTTGAGCATTAATCACCCCGAATCTTGGAAAAACATCTTTCATCACTTCCCATGGACTCTGATTAAAATGTGATGCACTTTCGGCTTAAAGAATGCGGGGGCCACCTATCGAGTTGGTGTGAAGATGTTTCGGCCGTTGATCGGTAACCTGATGGAAGTACATATTGATGATATCTTTGGTAAAATCAATGGCGCGAATCCACTGTACATCTCGACAAACATTTGACCTCCTAGGAAGTATGGTATGAAACGAACCCACCCAAAATGTGTCTTTGGGAGTCGGCGCCGTGATTCATGGCTTCATGGTAACGAGGGAATAGAGGCTAATCACGCACAGCTTAGGCTATCTTGCAATCCAGGCCTCGGCTCGAAAGGGTCAGCTGGCCCGACTTCTTAGGTTGGCGGCTCTTAGGCGTTTTATTTGCTCTATTCAGCGGCCGGGTTTAGTACTTCTTCGCTACGGGCGACGGCCGGGCCCGAATGGAATGAGGAATGGGGCCCAGGGCATTCACATGCTTGTCAGCTTAATGCAGTGAGCCCCGATTCTTGTAGGCCGGAAGCGGTGACATGCTTCTACCTACTAGCGGCCTACGATATAGCGATAAGCATGCTGTTAAAGAATGTGGGGGCTGAAGTTGAGGCTGTGTTCTTTGTCGACAAAATCCTTAAGCGGCGAAACCGGATATGTAGCCGCACCGAACAAGGCGCCTTAGCCTCGGACGGTACTTGAAAGCTCCACCCGGCCGCCCGGGCTCATCCGGTTGTAATTCTTGATCTTCCACTCGAGGGCCTGATTCACAAACCTAATGCGTTGATGAGCCCCGAAAGCTCATTAGATTTTTAATCCATTTTTTAAAGTATATTCTGAGATAAATGTTGATTTGTTTGCGAGAAATGTGGATATTTTACTCAAATTTCATTTTGCGAAATCTGACAAAGCTAAAATCTCGGCAAAAATCGGGATAAACCCGAGTTCTGTGAGATTGAAGTCGCAGCGAAAATCGGGTCATGACAGGGAAGCTTAGTTGTCGGTCGGTCAAGTCACGACATCACAGGTGGTATGAAAAGAAATGGAAGTCTTAAAAGGGGAAGTCGTTACTTGAAGAAAGAAGTCGCGACAAAAGAAATATGGTCGGGACTAAAGGTAATATCCAAAAGAAGAAATCCATGTCGCGACATCACTCTGATGTCGCGACACCAACAACTCCTTGAGATCAGCGACGTAAATAAATTCGCGGCGAGGGTTCGTCATGACCACGAGAGAGGTCTTTGCGAAGGAACGAGTTATGATAGTTTTAAATGAAAGCTCCATTTCATGTCGCGACACCACTCTGATGTCGCGACATAAAAACGGGAAGATTTAATTTGCAACCAAAAATAGAGTTTGAAAGGAGGTCGCAACCTGAAGCCAATCCGAAGCCCTTGCCAAGAACTGGAGTTGCAACCATTTACAAATCAAGGATCAGAAACGATGTCGCGATCACTCGTTTAGGTCGCGACCTGAAGAAGGGATGAGCATAATAAATCAAGGTCGCAACTACTTTTGAGCAATTGGGACTACATGCAATCAGAAAAATAGCAACATGAGGTCACGACACCACCTTGAGGTCGCGACCTAGAATCAAGGTGGGAAGGAAATTTGGTTACCTTGAAGAGCGAGGTTGCGACGAGGAAAGAAGAAATGGCGACAAAGAATCCGCGACATCACTATGAAATTGACATAAAATTAGAACCTATGAGGCGAAGACCACCCGACACAATCGCGACCGAAATCCAAGTCACAACATGAAGTCATCATCTGAAAACTGAAGGTATTCGCAGCCTAAAGCTGTTGTTGCAACTCGAAAATTTGGAAGAAGAAGAGGCAGCGATGTACGCTGACATGAGCGAATTAGCGACATCAACAGCTGGAGAAACAACGGGCAAATGGGTCGCGACTACAAAGCGATGTCGCGACCATGGATCAAGGCGGTTCTGAAAGCGGTTGCAACGAAACAAAGAGGTCCGCGATCACGACGAGCAAGAAATCCATGTCGCGACATCAACTGAGTCGTGACATAGGACGATGGTAGGCTTTTTCTTTGGGAAATCCACTTGGAGCTTTTCGGGGATTCGGCCCAATTCCTTTTTACAGTATAAATGAAGCGAGTTTTAGAATAGTAAAGTAGCTTAGTCTTCACTACCCGAGAAAGGGAAGGAACTTCGATGTATAGTTTAGAGTAGATTTTTATTTTCTTCTTTATTTTTAGTTTTATTTCTTTTAAGTTTGAATCTATGACTGTGCGAGGCGAGTAGAGCTGGATTTTATTTCTGTTATTTTCTTAGAATTCTTGCTGAAAATTTGTAAATCTAGACAAATTTTGGAATTCATTTCTTCTCGATTTTATTGCAACTACGAGTGGTTATGCATTGATCGGTGCTCCATTTCTTAATTCGCAATACGATGTGAGCCGTGGCTTCCTAGCTGAATTTGATTTACATTTAGTTCTGAGTCTTTCTGTAGGAACTAATTTGGGTTTGAATTTACTTATTTGGTGTCGTTTGGCAGATTGTAAAAGTTCCCGATAGTAGTACACAATACCAGTAGAGGGAATGTATCTTACTCTGATATCCAGGATGTCCTCTGTGTGACACAGAGACGGAGATTCCTGAGAGCTGAGAGCATTCTTTTATGGGTATGTTTGACTACCATTGATGAACTACTGAGCTCTGAGAGTTCATTTTGATAAATCCCCCATTCGCTCATAATTGAAGTTGGAGGGGTGTATTTAACAACATAAATAATCGAGGTTACCTTAATCTAAGGTAAGTTCCTAACCAGTGTTAGCTTAAGATCTAATCAAGGGAAAAGGGACGAACCCATGAATCTGGAGGATGAGCCACGATTAAGTTGTAGGAGCTTTGCGAAAATCCTGAGAAGGAAACAGATCTGTCAGCCCCGGGAAATGAGTATGAAGTATTGATGAGAAAATGCGGATCTTGAGAGAATTTGGAATCTGAGGTAAGGCGGATTCGATCTTGTCTTCGAAACAGGATATCTAGCTGGTGAATATGGAGAAATCAATTCCGACAATTGGAATCTTGGACAAAAGCAGATCCATCGTAGACGAGTAATGTACTTTAGTGTTGGAATTAGTATTTCATTGTATTTCCATGATAGTTCTCGTTTCTCACTTTGAGGAAGCTGATTGATCCATTCTTATAGATACAATTTATTTTATTCTATTTTTGTTTTAGCAATTTGACAATATTCAATAGCATAGAATTTTAATTTTTGTTGTTTAGATAAAACTTTCACTATGAGTTCTTAGTCGAATAGTATGGAATTTTAGTAATTTGGGGTAGTTGATCTTTAATTAGTTCACGATCTGTGGGAATGATGCACGGACTTACATTCAGATTTTACTACTTGTATGACACATTGCACTTGCGTGTCATAGACTTGACCCTTACCTTTAAAATCACTGAACATTAAGAAAGGTATTTTAATAAGCGAGCTTATCGAAATGACATAGATCACGAGAAGTGTAAGACTCTTGTAACTATGTTAATTTGAGGGGTTTTAGTCTATATAGAAAAAGGCAAACAAGTTTTTATGGCGCCGTTGCTAGGGATTGAAAGAATTAAATAGATCAATATTCTGATAAAAGAGGGAAATGCTAATTTGGACATTTTATAAAAGAAAAAGATCAAAAATAACTTTTCAAACAGTGGCTACATCGACCCTTGTAATCTTTATGAGCCATGTTGAAAATAATTTTTTTAGTTGTTAATCCTATTAATCGAGTGTGTTTTGATTTAGGAAATCCTTTAATGCTAGGAAGCGAGGATTCGGCACGATTCAGCCGAACCTTTAATTGGAAAGAACCTCGAGTAGCTTAAGAAAAGACAAAATGACGTAGCTATGGCGAGATGAGAGACATGACCAGACGAGACGAGGCCGGCCCGGCCAGAAGACCTCTATTGCCGGCCTGATAGAGGATTTACGGGCTATTATCAGGAAAATTGATCGAGGGCGGCCCTCTTTGTGGATGCAAATAACCGAACTAAATCCATTGCTTGAGGTGATGGTGCGGCGGCATCAGTTCATTTGGTCACCCTGTGAAGACCCAGCGGCGCTGGGAAGATTTCTCGGGATGGAAAATCTGATGGAAAGGCCCGAATGGTGTGAAGGACAGGTGATAAAGTTGCATCTCTTCCCATTTTCTTTGAGAGATGCCATGACCCACGTGGTATGAATCATTACCATATGGATTCCGGTTGATACTTAGGAAGAGTTGGTAGAAGGCGCATACTTAGTGAGTTCTTTCCCCATCTCTCGGAGAAGAAGGAGATAATAGTATTATTTCAACAAGGGGAGATGAGAGCCTATATGTAGCACAGGAAAGATTGAGAGGTTCTTGAAGGTGCCCTATGCATGGAATTGATTTAAAAACCCGGATGGATATAGTGTATCATGCCTTAAATGATACATCTGACAGCTAGATGCTTCCTGGTATGGAGCATTCAAGCGAAAAGTCTTTGAAGAGGCTAGAGATCGATAGAAGACTGGCGAATGCGATATGAAAGCTCCATCGAGTTTTCAAGGGGTAACGATGAAAAGGGTCATGGAGGTGAGCAAAATAGCGGCCATGAACAAAGTTAGATGCCATAATCGTGGGATGACAGCAGGAGAAAGAAGTATTACTTGCTCATGAAATAGGAGCGGTGGAAGAAAACTTATGAGGAAGAACCGATGCTTTATGAAGAAGATTCTTATGGTACTGAGGAGGTTAAGTACGTGAATGAGCCAAGAAATTACCATTTCAAGCCAAATCCTAACCTGCCCACACATTACAGTCCAGCACTGAGGAACCATGAGAATTTCTCATATGGTGGAGGGGCATTCTGGTAGAGAGCATGGGACTGAATCCTCGAGGATATCGGCGACCACGAGTTCAGTCGACGACATCGAGGGTGAAGGCGAAATGAGTGTAGTCGAGGAGGACTTCGGCCATTTGAAGAACAAATGCTACCGGTTCATGGGAGGCAATGAAATTTATTCTGATTCCATGAACATAAAAGCTGTTTGACTTGGAAGCTTTCAGAGTCGATACTCGAAGTGTTTGAAGAATAAAGTGCCTCGTTGAAAAACTTGGGAGACCGCAGTGAAGGCAACTAGCCCTAAATATGTAAATCGGAACAAGGGATTTACATTCCTAGTGACACTCAAAAAGAATCCAAAAGGCGCATGGCGATTGGTTAAGAATTAGGAGGATTTGAGCAACAACGAAGGAAGAAAGGAAAGAAGAGTGAATGGGAACAAGAAGACATTGGAAAGGAAGGAGAGGAGAGCACCTGGATTGAGCAGTAGAAAGGAAGTTGTGAGCGAGAAACGAGAAGGAGCGTACCAACTTATACACAGCCGGTGCTATTTCCACGAGACTTGAGAGAGCGAGAAGAAGCGGAGTTTTCTAAATTCTTGGACATTTTTAAGAAAATAGAAATCAATATCCCATTTCGGGTGTCGACCAAATGCCTATTTATGCAAGTTTACGAAGAGATGCGAGCAAGAAAGAATGAAGATAGGCAGGGAGAATAGTGAACTTGGCCAAGCCCTGCGGTCTCGATCTCGTTGATGCCTCATCAGGTTGTGCGAGAGACTTAATTTGGGAACTTAGCCCGACAATTACATTACCAAATGGGTGATAGATCGATGGCACAACCCGGAAGGTATTCTTGAAGATGTACTTGTCAAGGTTGGGAAATTCATCTTCCCGGTGCATTTTTGTTTATCATGCGGATGGAGAAGATACACGAGTTCCTTTGTTCTTTGGGAAGACCTTTCTTATGGCTGGGCGCCTTGATAGATGTACGAAGGTGGTGACAACGAGGTGGGAAATGAAGCGAGTGCACTTTAATATTAATAGGAGTTTGGAACATCCTGATGTAGATGCGAACAGTTGTATGGTTGTAGGAAACAATAGCCTTCGATGTTGAATTGAATTACGGTGTATCCTTGACATTCTATCGATAAGTGAGATGAATTTTTCGGTATCTTGAGAGCCTTGATTGTGAAGTCACGCATGAATTGTTTAACAAAGCAGTCTCAAGCATAAATGAAAGCAGTCAAGATGAAGTATGCGGTCGAAACAACAAACTCATGAAGCGAGGAAACTAGTGCGAAGGGGTTAACGTGAAAGAATGCCCAGTCATTTGAAATATGAGTTTTAAACATAAATCAAATATCATATATCATTATCATTGATTCATGTGAGCAGTGAGATTATAGTTTGAAATAACAAATACAGTCAATGAATCGAGGGCTCAGCCTCATTTACATGCCTGAAATATTCTTTGAATGATAATGTAAAAACTTAGTGAGCATAAGGAAAGGTAGACGATGATGAAAGAAGTTGTCGAGAAAAAGAAGTTACGAAATGGTTAAATACGGGTTTATATGCTATCTCGGATAGTTCTTAGGTAAGCCCGGTGCATGTGGTTCCCGAGAAGGTGGATTCATTGTGATCGAGTAGAAAAGAGATAGGCCGAGTTCTACGAGAATTGTGACGGGATGGAGGGTGTGTATTGACTACAGATTGAATCACGCAACGAAAGGATCACTTTCCCTGCCTTTCATTGATCGGATCTTTGGATAGGTTAGCGGGACACCCTCACTTTTGTTTTCTTGATGGATACTACGGATATAACCAAATAGCTATTACTGAAGATTAGGAGAAAACCACTTTACATGCCCATTTGGTACTTTTGCTTTTAGGAGAATGCCATTTGGTTTGTGTAATGCTCATTTGCCTTCGAATGCATGATGTCTATATTTGCTGATTTAGCGAGAATAAGTTATGGAGATCTTCATGGATGATTTTTACGAGTGTATGGATCCGAGTTTTGAGCAGTGCCTACATAACTTGGGACGAGTACTTGAGTGCGAGACCGAGAATCTAGCTACGAATTGGGAGGAAAAATGTCATTTTATAGTTCTGAAGGAATTGTCTTAGGGCACATAGTTTACACGACGGGGCTTGAGGTAGACAGCAAAGTTTCAATTATAAGAAATTTGTTGCCACCCTCACTACGGTCCAGGGAATTAGAAGTTTCTTAGGACATCTTTAGTTTTCTGAAGATTTATCGAGGAGATTTCTAAAATTGCTAGACCACTATGCGATTCTTTGGAAAAAAGGATCTTAAGTTATTTTGATGAATCCTGCCATAATTCTTTTGAAGAAATCAAATCCAGGATTAGTTAAAGGCTCCCATCATGGAAAAACAGTGGAACGAGAGAATTTGAAATCATGTGTGATGCCGGTGATTTTGCAATGGGATTGTATTGGGACGGAAAAATGAAAAAAAGAAGTGTTCAAGGCCATATACTATGCCGATAAAACCTTTAATGAAGCTCGGAAAGAGTGCTTTACCTCTTGAAAGGAGATCTTTAGTAGTATTTGCGTGGCATGACCAATTTAGGCCATACATTTTGGGGTCCAGTATTTATTATACACAGCGATCATGCGACCGATTAAGTATCTAATGGCAAGAAAAGCAAAGCGAGATTGATCGGGTGGAATCTTGTTATTCCGCGAAATTTGATTTAGAAATAAAAGACGAAGGGTTGTGACAATGTGATAGGCGTCCTTGTCAAGAGTGGAAAAACCTCTTGTCTGAGAAGAAGAAAGAGAAATAGCGAGAAAATTTTCGGATGAGCAGTTATTCCGACTATCATTATTACACCTTGGTATCTTGATATTGTGAACTGTAGCTTGTGGAATTATATACGAGGTCGACTACAGTGAGAGAAAAAAAGCTAAGGATTGATAGCAGTCACTAAATGCAGGATGACTTGGGTATTGTTTAAAGGGTGATCGATTATAAAGTGTGTACCAGAAGGTGTCTGAAAGCAAGATTTTACAAAGAATGTCATGCATCACCATATGGAGGACATTTTGCGGGGAGATAAAGCGACCCACAAAATTCTCAGTCGAGATTTTATTTGCCAACTATTTTTAGAATTTGTTTTGAATGGGTGAAGATTATGTGATCAATGCTAAAGAATGGGAAATATCGTAGGCATGAGATGCCCTTGCGAGGTATCACAGTGGTAGAAATTATTTGATGTATGGGAATGGATTTTACTTGGGGCCTTTTCAGTTTCATTTGGAAATATACATACTCCCTAGGCGTAGTTATGTATCAAAATGGGTTGAGCGGCTTGTCGAAGAATGATGCAATACAGGTTCCCAATGGGATTTTCTGAAAGAAATATTCTCGGCTGATTTGGGACACGGAACTATAATCGGTGATGGAGAGCCATTTTGCAAATAAAGTGTTTGACAAACTCATGAGCGGATATAGTATCAAACACATTATGAGCTTGACATCACCCTCAACAAATGGGTAAAATTTGAAATCTCAATAGGAGATAAAATTCTGGAAAAAAATTGCCAAGTTCCAACAAGAATTGGTCTTTGAAGCTTCATGATGCGCTCTGGGCATACAGGACAGCTTTTAAAACTCCCATTGGAATGTCACAAATACGGACTTGTCTTTGGATAGCCTTATCTTCTACCTCTTGTTTAGAATATAAAGCTATGTGAATTACATCAAAGCTTAATTTTGATTTCAAGGCGCTAAGAAGAGAGGCTACTCCAGTTAAATGAATTGGAAAGTTGAGGAATGAAGCCTATCATAGTGCGGGAATCTACAAGGATAAAACAAAAAAAATGGCATGATCGAGAATTTTGAGGAGGGAATTTAAGGCGGGAGATCAGAATCATTATTGACTCCATCTGCAAGACTCTTTCAGGAAGCTTAAAAATCGATAAGGTGGACCATATACGAGTGGTATCAAGCACCACAGTTTAGGCGGTGACACTTAAAACCCGACAATCATGAGGAGTTGAAGTGAATGGTCGGAGATTAAAGCACTACCTTGGGAGAAAGCAATTGGAAGAGTAACCCTTAGTTACGAATAAGAAATTGAAGAAAGCAGAACAATGGCATTGAAAGTCGGTAAAGACTAAAAATTGGCGACTTTGTGGAAGAAGCGATCCACATCGGTTTGTTTAAGTTTTTTTTTGTTATAGTTTACAATTTTTTGTGTTTACATTTGCAGTAAGCTTTATGAAATTTGATTCATATTTGATTGAAGAGTAGGTAAATATTTTTTGTGTTAGTTTCTTGAGGACAATTAAGATGAGCAAAGGGAGTATTATACGCAATCAAACTTCAAATCGGCATAAGAATAAGGGCGGTATACTCTTCTTGATTTTATTTAAATTTTGTCTACGATGGCATGATTGAAAGTTTAGGGGAATTTTATTTTGTTCTGGTGCTTAAATTTTGAATGTGATGCATAGTGGATGGTCTTGTTGAATATTTGCATGATGAAGATGAATTGAGTTGCAGTTGTCTTGATTGGATTTGAATAAATTGAAATTGATGTGAATTTGATTGTTTAGGAAGACCTAAAATTTTCCGGTCGCAACACTAATCCGAAAAGTTTACGACCCAGGGAATGCTGGATGTGGAGACAGTAAAGCGAGAAAGAAGTGGAAACGATTAGAGCGGGGTTACTACTTAAACAAAGAAAGGAAAGAAAAGATGCAAGATGTGACATCACATTCTTTGTTGTGACCACATTTCAGGTCGCAACAAAAATCTGAGGATTGCGACCGAAAGTCAGCTTCAGTAAGTAGGATTTTAAAACTTTCATTTTGAGTGTCCCGGCATTAAAAGTAGGATTCCTTAAAACTAAAATCATCAACTAAAAATGCTTAAAAATCTAATGGCGTGAAATAAATTGAGCTGACGATCCACTCGATTTGAGTCAGTTCAATTAACTTAAACCTTTCGAGTTACGCATCCTCATTGAAATCTTTGAAATAAATGGTTATTAATGCAGAAACAGAAATCAATGTCTTGATTAAACGAATTGGTTTGGTTTGCTCAGTTTCAAAGAGAATAATCCGAGGGAATTTAATAACTCCAAGAAAAACGATCAATATTCTCCACCACATTCCCAAAACCTCTATTGGAAATAGCAAAGAAGCATGGTCGAAACCTCATTCAATTCACATGAAATTTAAAATTAAAGAAAGAATAAATGGTCTTGTAGTTCCCAAGAGGCATGAAATAAATCTAAAGGGATGGGAGGCAGATAGGAAAAATAAGCAAGAATGAAGAGAAGGAATGAGGGGAAAAGAAGGGAGTTCTGGGGGAACATGAGCACGGGCTTATGGAATGAATGGAGTAGAAAACTAATAAATTCCATTCATTATTCCATAAAGCGGTGTGTGTAATCAAGAAAGTGGTTGATGGGCAAGGTGGAAGAAGGGTTAATTAGAACCATCAACTCGAGAAGCTCGAAAGAAAAAGGAAGGAAGGCGCCCGATTTGTTGAACTGACCTTGTTCCATGACCTAATCACTCTTGGAGAGCTGGCTCCAGTCTAGTGAACGAATGAAGCCGAAGCTCTGACAGCCGGAGGAGATATGGAGTTTTAGATAAAGAAATAGAAAGTTTTTCTGGGAGGAGTTTAGTCATAGTCTTATTTGTAGGAAGCGGATTGTACAATATCGAAATGTGTTGATAGTTGAATAAAAATTCTTGTTGACCTACAAATTAATTGTTTTTGAGTTCACGAATCGATATATTAAATTTTGTTTTTGTGTCATTTTCTGCCTAGCATAAAGAATAAATGCATTGTTTGTGCATGAATCAAATAAACAATTCTGTTCTTTCCCAAGAACAAAATTTCGGGAAGAATAAGGGCGTGAATAATTAAATTGGAAATTAGGAGTGCTGCCTGCATTGTTTAAATTCAGTATAGATTGCAAAAATTGGAAAAATGGTTATTGTTGATGGAACAAAGTACTTTGTTGGAATATTGTAAGTAGACAGTAAATGAGTATAAGTCTTGAAGAAATAATACACTTAGGTCAACAAAACTTATGAAACTTTGAGGAGGAATTAGGAACATATTCTGGGAAATTCCGGATTAAGAGTCCATAGTCCTAGAACTTGTTAGATTATTGATTGAGGCGAAATCTTAGGTGAAAGCGACCATGAAAGTGATAGAGGCCATCCTTGGCGAGTTGAGCTTTTAAGCCTACCTTGATATATGTAAAGCATATTCTCTAGTTCCTTAATTTGGAGCCAAATAAGCCTTATTTCTTGTTAGCGACAGCGAAAACCTAAATTCCCTTTCTTCTTGATAATCTGCTGACAAAGGCCCAAATTATCCAGTTTCAAATTACAAGAAAAGTCTACTATAAGGGGAAGAAACAAGATTGGGGAAAAATATTTCCAAATTGTTACAATGAAGGAGGTGAAAGAAGTAAAGATCACGAGAAATTAGTGAAAAAGGGAATAAGTTTTTGTCTTGTGTCTATTTCCCTTGAACAATTAAGCTTGTAGAGGTGTTTTAACACTAGGCCCTAATACCAAGCGGTGTGGGAGTTGTAAGTTCTCTAAGAGTAATAGAAAGCCTAAGAAGACAAAACATTGCACTATTCCCAACCTTAGAAAAACAAAAGCAAAGAGTTCAAGAACAAAGGCCTTTGAATAAAGTGCATATGAAGTGAAATTCCATAAAAAGAATTGAAAGAATCGAATGAATTAGGAGAATCCATGATGCAAAAAAGGAATTGAAAGTTAGGGCTGACAAGTACGGAAAATGTGGAAACTTGCGGTGGTGCAACCAAATTTTTCCATTATCTGATTACCTAAGCCCGACATTACAAACTGAAAGACCTCATTGATCTTGAAGGTTGAATTCCACCATTAGTGGAGATCAATATGAAAAACAAACTTATGGGACTTTGACAAAGCAGTCGAAAACTCCCAGAAAGATTAACTAAATTCAACATGAAGATGAAAAGGATTGAAGACGCACCGCAATTTCAGACTTGTTGAATAAAGCTGTTTTTAAATACATTAGTTCATGAATTTGAAATAGATTTATACTATTCTTGATAAAATCGAAGCGAAATTTAAAATGATCTTTGGTATCTCTTATTTCAGTTAGAAGGTGGAATGAGAAAGAATGTGGAATGGATCAGGAAAAATGTCCTTAAAAATTTTAAGCTTTTTTTGTTCGAATGAGCAATTCTTTCTTTTCTTTGCTTGAGAATAAGCAAAATATTAAGCAGAAATTTGATGAGTCAAACTCATTAAATTTTAATCCATTTTTAAGTATTCTGAGATAAATGTTGATTTGTTGCGAGAAATGTAGATATTTTACTCAAATTTCTTTGCGAGGAAAATACGACCAAAAGCTAAAATCTCAGCAAAAATCAAAATAAACCGGTTCTGTGAATTGAGTCGTGGCGAAAATCGGGGGTCCACGACGGGAAGCTTAGTTGTCGGTCGGTCGAGAATCACGACATCACCCAAATTCGACTTTGAGGAAGAAATGGAAGTCTAAAGGGGTGAAATCGTTACTTGAAGAAAAGAAGTGGCGACAAAGAAATAATTCGGGACTAAAGGCTGATATCCAAAGAAGAAATCATGTCGCGACATCACTCGATGTCAGCGACCTGCAATCTAGCGAGATCGTGACATCCTCGAGGTCGCGGCGAGGATTCGTCTATGAGCCACGAGAGGTCTTTGCAGGGAACAAGGTTCTGACTAGTTTTTAAATGAAAAGCTCCATTTCATGTCAGCGATACCACTCTGATGTATGACATAAAAGCAGGAAGAAGATTTAAGTTGCAACCCGAAAATAGAGTTTGAAAGGAGAATTCATGACTACGGAAGCGATCAAAGCCCTTGCCAAGAACTGGAGTTGCAACCATTTACAAATCAAGGATCAGAAAAGATGTCGCGATCACTCGTTTAGGTCGCTACTTGAAGAAGAGATGAGCATAATAAATCAAGGTCGTAACTACTTTTGAGCAATTGGGACTACATGCAATCAGAAAAAGAGCAACATGAGGTCGCGACACCACCTTGAGGTCGCGACCTAGAATCAAGGTGGGAAGGAGGAAATTTGGTTGCAACAAAGAATTGAGGTTGCGACCAGAAGAAAAGAAATTGGCTGACAAAGAAGTGGCGACATCCTTTATGGTCGCGACCTTAAAGTGAAACTTATGAGGCGAGGAAGACCAGAGCACAATGCGACCCGAGTGAAGTCCATGACATGAAGATCATCATCTGAGAAGCGGAAAGAACAGTCGCAACTTTAAAGAAGCTAACATTTCTGTTCGGAAGTTGGAAGAAGAGAGAGAAGACAGCGATGTCGCGACATGAAACTAAGGTTGTGACATCAACCTTTGGAGAAACCTGGCGAGCAAGTAAGGTCATGACTTCTGACGATGTCGCGACCGTGGATCGAGCGGGTTCTTGAGAAGGCTGGTTTGCGACGAAGCGAGGAGTCACGATCCACGAGCAAGCAAGGAAATCCATGTGACATCAACTCGAGGAATCGCGACATGAGACGGAGTGGTGAGCTTTTCTTTGGGAAATCCACTGGAGCTTTTTAGGATTCGGTGATACCTTTATCGGTATAAATAGACGGTTTTAGAATAGTAAAAATGGCTTAGTCTTCGCTACCTAGAAAAGGGGGGAAAGGAGAGGAACTCGGTGTATAGTTTAGAGTAGATTTTATTTTCTTCTTTATTTTTAGTTTATTTCTTTTAAGTTTGAATCTGAGGGCGTGCGAGAGGCAGTAGAGGCTGGATTTATTTATATTTATTTCTTAGAATTCTTTGCTGAAATTTATGAAATCTAGACAAATTTAAAGATTCATTTCTTCTCGGTTTTATTGCAATTACGATGGTTGTACGTGATCGATTGCTCCATTTCTTAATTCGCGATACGTAATCGGGCTTGCGACTCTATTTGGATTTGATTTACATTTAGTTCTGATCTTTCTATGACCCAATTTGAGTTTGAATTTACTTATTTGGTGTCGTTTGTGGTGTAAAGTTCCCGATAGTAGTACCTAATACCAGTAGAGGAATGTATCTTACTGATATCGGGATACCCTCACGTATGACAGGCGGAGATTCTGAGCTGAGAGCATTCTTCACGGGTATGTTAGTACCATTGATGAACTTCGAGCTCACGAGTTCATTTGATAAATCCCCCATTCGCTCATAATTTAGGATTGGAGGTGTATTTAACAACATAAATAATCAGAGGATTCACCTTAAATCTAAAGGTAAGTTCCTAACCGAGTGTTGGCTTAGATCTAATCGAGGAAAGAGAAAGAACCCATAGATACGGAGGATAAGCCACGATTAAGTGGTAGGAGCTTTGCGAAAATCACGAGAAGGAAAAGCAAGTGCAGCATCAGCAGAGGAAATTAAGGTGTGAAGTATTGAGAAGAGAAAAATACCTAGATCTTGCAAGAATTTGGAATACGGGTAATTTGGTTCGATCTTGTCTTGAGGAGAAGCAGGATATGCTTGAGTGAATATGGAGAAATCAATTCCAACAATTAGGAAATCTTGGACAAAACCGGATCATTACATAGAGACGAGTAATGTGCTTTGGTGTTGGAATTATTGTTCATTGTATTTCAACGATGGTTTTTCGTTTCTCATAGGAAGCGGTCCGATCCGTTCTTATAGATACAATTTATTTTTATTCATTTATTTTTGTTTTAGCTTAATTTGACAATATTCAATAGCATAGAATTTTAATTTTTGTTGTTTAGATAAAACTTTCACTATGAGTTCTTAGTCTAAATAGTATGGAATTTTAGTAGTTGGGGTAGTTGATATTTTAATTAGGTTACCTTACGTCTACACGATGGGAATGATAGGACTTACATTTAGATTTTACTACTTGTATGACCTGTGCACTTGCAGTGTCATAGATTTGACCCTTACCTTTAAATCATGAACATTAAGAGAAAATTATTTTATCAAGCAAACTTATCCAAAATGACATGGATGCAAGAGAAGTGTAAGGCTCTAGTAACTATGTTAATTTGAGAGGTTTTAGTCTATATAGAAAAAGGCAAACATCATCGGAATAGCCCATTGAAGCGATAGAGTTAAGCAGTATGGCATCGGTCTGGCCCGAGACTTTGAAGAAGGCGAGTCTTGGTGACTTCATCATGAAATCCGCGATTAGACACTGCCGGAGTAAACGAAGTTTGGGCATTAATCTGCCAATTAACCTCCACTAGGGAGAGGATTGAACGACGATACGATTGGAAGCAGTAGCCACAATGATGAATTAGAATGCGAGGCAATGATGGCGGGACTCGAGCTCGCACTTTCGCCCGGCCAGGTGCGTGGCTGATCTTCGGTTCAAAGCGACTCACAGCTAGTTGTCGAACAAGTTAACATAGAATTCGAGTCCAGGGATCCCCGAATGGCAAAGTATGCTTCCCTAGTCAAGAAAATTGAACATGTTCCCCAAGACTGTAATGAGAGGGTCGATGCCTTAATGTAGTGGCTGCTTCATTCTTAGATAAGAAGTAGTATTTCTCCCGTCTTATCAATAGGAATCCTCGATACTACATGCCCGAGTAAACCGGATAGAGGAAGTTCCGTCTTGGATGGACCTATCGACTATACACAGCCACGAGGAACTACTATTAAGCGAAGGCAGGCCCCTTGAGTTCGGATTCGATTCATTTAGATTCTCCATGATAGATGGCGGCTATCTGAACGATCTCTGAGGCGAGTCTTGACGATGTGTCTAACTGATAAGGCCGGTATGTGTTAATTTGTAGATTGCATGAAGCATATCACGGGAATCACGGGAAGAACTCTAGCACGCAGGCCAGCGCTCGAAGTGTGTGTGACTATGAAGTTGAATGGCTTAGATACGTCGAGAAATGTGACCCTTGCCGTGAATGTCCCTTATCTTAAAATCAAGTGCAGACTTGGTCTCCATCTACAGCCAGTGGCCATTTGCTCGATGGGGGTTGATATAGTCGTTAAAACTCCCCCTTCTATGAGCTTCGAAAGAAACTATTATTGGTCGCCACCGATTATTTCAGTAAATGGATAGAGGCTGACGCTTTCTCGTCAATCAAAGATAGAGATGTCACTCGGTTTATCTGGATGATGAGTGCCTAAAACACTCATGCCATACCCATGTCTATCTTATGGTTTTAGCTCTATTTTACAATTAAATACTCATTTTATAGCCCGATATCTGTTCTTGCATTTTGTGTGAATGGCAGTGGAGGCAGGCGATTTTAGACCATTTTGGAGGCGAGGAGAAGAAGAGCAAGCTAAGCGAGGGCGATCGCGGCCCCGGCGTCGTGATGTCCCCATGTCGCAGCGTCGAGTCGGCCCGAAGGAAATCGACAAGTGACCAGCGTCGACCTCAGCGTCGCTGGCGTCTCAGCGTCAGCGACGTTAGTGCGATTACGCTGAACATCATTAAAAGCAAAGGTTGGCTCGAGGGGCATCCGAGCGTGCTGGATAAAGGGCACATAAAGCATAGCGCGACAACCCGGATCGACGGAGAAGAGACTTGCTTTTGTATTTTCTTGCGAAAAAGCAGCGATGGTTTATAGATTGATTATGTGTATAACCAAGTCGGTATGTTCTAGATTCACATCAGGGTTTTTATTGAACCACAATCACGATTTCATGGATTAAGATTTTGATTTTATATTGTTCGGTATTTACTTGACTTATTTGTACAATACGCGCTCTATATCGTGATTTATACATCACGATGTCAGCTGACGTGGCATGATTTTCTTTGGGTATCTGAATCGAGAGATGAGAGCTGACTAGGGATGCGAATAGGCGACCCTCGATCGGTCGGGTAAATAGAGATATCAGATTAGGGTGGTGAGATTAAGGTTAGAACATTTAAGCGTTTCGAACGTGGGTTGGGAGTAGAGATACACTCAGCCACGCTAGCGAGATAGGTGGATACACCTCGAAGGGTATCTAGTAGGCCACGATCACCGCCCGTCAATAAGTCGAATGGCGATAGTAATTTTCTAGATAGTAATCCATCAAAAATTAGCGGGGGAGATAAAGCCCTAGTCTCACAACACAATGATTTACTAAGATAAATTAGTTTAGTTTAATCTCTCCTTAGTTAACTAGTCATTGAGTTTAGAAGTCAGGATAATGTTATGAGGGCGATTTCGATGATCGACACACTTCTCGGTGGATCGATATCCATACCTAGGTACCTTTATGTGCCCGAATGACACATTACTTGTGCACATAGGCGTACGCATCTTACACATCACGCTTTCGGCCTATCAAGTTTTTTGCCGGGAACAAGTTTTAGAGTTGATATTGAAAAACAGCAATTATATATTACTCTGGAATTCTTATTGTTATTTTTATTTTACTTTTACAAGTGCTGGTAATTTGGTCTTTGTGTTGCGTGTGTAATTGCAGTCAAGGTTACAGTGAGTGCATGCGAAGACGAGTCGAGTTGAGACTACATCAGTTTGATCTGGCCGGAAAGAACCTTGCAAAAAACTGCGAGGCGGAAACGACACGGTATAGAAATCTAGCAATCATGCGGAGATATTAGAAGAGCACTATCATGGCCGTGAGCAAAGCGAATTTGCGAGGTGACATGATGGGAATAATAGTGGAATCATGCACCCGGGCCGTTTATACGACGGATGATCCATTCATGTTCTTTGAAGAGTTTGCCCTCTACGGTTGTTCGAGGCAGTTGATCGAGAAGACCACATTGAGCTGAGCAACTTGAGCTAAAATTGGTGACCCTTCTGGATGCTTTAGAGACATCCTGTTCCGCGGATTGCCCAATGAGAATCGAATATGCGTTTGACTGACTTCCTCGAAAGTCTGTGACATGATCCATCTGATAGAATTAGCGAAGAAGCACTTAGGCCCGATTGTTCCCTCTCACTGGGTGATAGAGCAAAACAACTGTGGTTGACAAGTCGTACCGGTTCTGTGCTTCATGGAATGACCTAATGCAGAAGTTCCTGACAAAGTTCTTCCCACTTAGAAAAATTTACCTGATTGGTGCAAGAGATCCAATACATTTAGACAGCAGGAGAGCTTGGTAGAAGCATGGGATGAATTTCCGCAGAGGCGGTGAGGAAGTGCCCACACCACAGATTGACCAGGTGGATGCAAGTCAATACTTTCTATAATGGTATGAGGAATGCGACTAGAACAGTGATTGATGTCTTGGCAGGAGGTGCACTAATAAAGAAGACCACAGACCAAGCATATGAAATCCTAGAGGATGCTGCTACTAATACCAATTAGTGGCCTAGAGATAAGATTACACCAGTGAAGGCAGTAGGCGGCACAGATAACGAGGTTCTTAGCAATGCGGTTACTCCTGTGCTGGCCCACTAAATAAGCCCGACCCGGACATCAGGTGCAGCGAATGCCATACGAGACCCGACCCTTGGGGTTGTGTGAATTTTGGAGGTCGGCCACGATCTGAGAATGTCGGTTGGGACAACAAACGGAGTAGAAGACGAAGCCTAGTATGTGTGTCGAGATTTAATCGAATCGGTCCACATGTGAGGGGTCGATATGGGAGCGACAACTATTAGATCGAATCAAGGGCAAGGGTAGGCGTCTTGTCAGATTAATCAAAGCGGTCGGGGTTATGGATGGAGGAACAATCGAACAACATGCCACCTGTGTGAAGCGAACCACCTCGAAAGGTGGACTTGGAACAAGCCCTTCTTATGAAATGCTCACCTCGCATACTAGCCTTTATGAATGGGAGCCGAGGCGAATGTGAAACAACAAGCCACTTGATTGAACAATCGGCCGGCGCGATTGAGGAAATTTAGAGGTGCGAGATGGGCGAATGGCCAATCTATTGTGAAAAACGACTTGGGTCCTTACAAGCAAATGCGAGGTGAACGGGACGAGAAGAGGAATGAAGACATGTAAGCAGTCACTTATTTGAGAAGTGGTAGAGGTGGCGATCTGAGGGGGCAACCCTTGAAGTGATAGGGGAGGGTAGAAGCGAAGTCATCTAGACCCGGTCGGGTGATGTCTGAGAGAGAGCGACCTCAAGAAAAGTTTGGGAGGCCAGAGCTAAGGCAAAGGATCGAAAGAACCCATAGCCCCGATTCAGTACCCCGGCCTTTGAAAAATAAAGCTGGATAAAGCGATTCACTATAGTTTATGGAAGTGTTCAGAAACTACACATCAACATTCCGTTCTTGATGCTTTGGAACAAATGCGAAGTTATATCAAATTTATGAAGGACATCTTGTCCACGGAAGAGAAGGCATCAGTTTGAAGACGGAGTCAATCTCAGCGAAAGAATGTAGTGCCCGTCAACCCGGAGGAAGGCTGCTTGTAAGCTAAAGACCCAAGCAGTTTTCACTATCCCTTGCCATGAGGAGCAGCTATCTTTGAGAGAGCTTTATGTGACGGGTGCGGTATTAATCTCATGCCCCTATCCGTATTTAGGCGTTTGGGGTTAGGTGAAGCTGCGCTAACTACGGTCACACTCGATTAACGGACAAGCCCTTAAGAAAGCATCCAAGAGGGGGTGATAGAAGATGTCTTAGTGAAGGTCATTAAGTTCACCATCTTCTAGCGATTTCATTGTAGATATGGAAGAAGATAAAGAAATGCCCATAATCTTGGGTAGACCATTTCATGGCCCAGCGGAAGCTGATGATTGACATTTAGAGGGGAGAGTTGAAATTGAGGGTGCAGGAAGATGAAGTCAAGTTAACGTGTTCGAAGCGGTGAGACACCCGGCAAAGAGTGATACATGCTTCATGACAAAGACAGTAAAGGTTATAGTGTCTAGCCAAAGTGGTCTCACTGATCCTTTGGAGGCTAGCCTGGTACAGAGTGATTAAGAGAACCTGGGAGAAGAGGCCGAGGAGTATGTAAAATGGATGGATTCCTTCGAACTCAATAGAAGGAAATATTTCTAATCTCTAGGTGAAAATACTAAAACGCCAGTGCCATCTGTTGAATAGCCACCCAAGATGGAGCAAAAGCCATTACCTAGCCATTTGAAGTATGCTTATCTTAGAATTTGCCTCCGCCTTACCGGTGATTATTTCGCGTCCACAGCCGGTAATGAGGAAGAAGTTGTGAGGGTACTAAGAGATCACAAAAATGCGCTCGGATGGTCTTTGGCTGATTTAAAAGGGATTCGCCCTTCTATGTGCATGCATCGAATTTTGTTGGAAAATGGTCATAAGCCTTCAGTGGAAGCACAAAGGAGACCGAATCCAACTATGAAGGAGTAGTCGCAGGGAGGTATTAAAGTGTTGGAATGTCAGGTTATTTATCCTATTTTTGGCCGATTGCATGGGTAAGTCCCGATGCGGTGTAGTACCTAAAGGGAGGAACAATCGTCATAAGAACAGAGAATAACACATTGTGCCTTCCTAGAGGCGATCCTTGCATTTGGAGAATTTGTATTGACTATCGGAGCGAATAAGGTACACTTTCGAAAGACCATTTCCCATTGTCGTTTCTGGATTAGATATTGGATAGACTAGCCGGACACGAATACTATTGCTTTTTGGATGGATATTCTGGCTACAATCAGATTGCTATAGCCCCTAAAGATCAGGAGAAGACGACATTCACATGTCCTTATGGTACATTCGCGTCGGTGGATGCCACTTGGTACGTACAATCTGTAGAGCACAATTCCAATATTTGTATGATGGCCATATTCTCAGATATGGTTGAAAGAACAATCGAGGTCTTCATGGATGATTTTACGTCTTTAGGAGCTCCTTTGACAATTGCTTGGAATTTGGTCGGTGTTGATCGGATGCGGGGACGATCTTACTCAATTGGGAGGGTGTCATTTTATCAAAGGCACGAGGGCATTGTACTTGAGCCTTTGGTTTGTAAGAGGAATGAGAGGTAGACAAGTAAAGGTGAAGCAATAGAGAGTACCTCCACCCTCATCAGTGAAAGGCATAAGAAGCTTTTTGGGCCACGCAGGGTTCTATAGACGTTTCATCAAGACTTTTCTCGATTCTGGCCGGATTGTCTAATTCTTGGTCCAAGGGACACCATTTGAGTTTGATGCACATTGTATGCGCACATTTTTAGTCTTGAAAGATAAATTGGTCTCGGCTCCTATTGTAGTAGCACCAGATTGGGTCTTTCCATTTGAGCTAATGTGTGACGTAAGTGACTATCTGCGATTGGGGCTGATCTTCCAGAGCGAGAAAAAGAAAGAGAATATTCAGTGATCTACTATGCTAGCAGAGACCTTGAATGATGCAGAGGGCGTCCTGCATGCCCAAACAGGAATTTATTGGCCATTGTCTTTGCCTTTGACAAATTTGGGCTCTATTTGATCGGCAATAAGGTATCGTCACAGACCACTCATATCAAAGTGCTTGATGACCAAGGGCCTTGAGCAGAGACTATTTAGGTGGGTTATATTCTTTGCGAGAATTGACACAGGGTTAAAGACAAGAAGGAAGCAGAGAACCTGGTCGCCAAACCATCTATCACGGTTAGAAGGGGCAAGGGTAGTCCATGTGAATGATAATGATTTCTAGATGAGTAGCTCTTAGCTGTGAAGACAAAAGGCGGTTCCATGGTTTCTGGAGCTACGTGGTGTTGGTGGCCAAGGTGATCCCCTCTAAAATTTAGCTATCCCAGCAGAAGGGTTCTTCGCACCACTTGAAACACTACTCTTTTGGAGGACCTAATACATACAGGAACATTGTCTTGACCAAGTGATCGGGAGATGTGTGCGAAGATGAAATGGTCGGTATTTTGAACCCTTTGCCACACTTTACCATGTGTGAGGGGGCATTTTCGTGACGAGCAGCAGCAGAATTGCTTGATAAAGGTTTCTACTAGCCTAGCTTATTCAGGATGCTCATTGGTTCGTATCCACTTTACGACAAATGCCATTAATGAGGCATTTCTAAAAGGGACTGACGCCCATGCACAGTGCGGAAGTTGGTACATTTGATTTATGGGGATGGATTTCATGGGCCCATTCCCTCCCTCTTTTAATAACACAATACATCGATAGATTACGATCTCTAAATGGAGTTGAAGCAATGCAGGCCCGCACCAATGATGCTAGTGTGGTGGCCAGTTTCTTCTTGACCACATATTCTCCTGCGTTCGGCACTCCTCGAAGCGATCACGGATAACGGTACCCGTTTACGCAATAAGATGATTGTAGTCTTGCACAGAAATATGGAGTGCGACACACATCCCTCGCATACCACCCACAGAAAAATGGGCAAGCAGAGGTATCGAATCGAGAAATCAAGTCCATTTTGGAGAAAACAGTCAACAACTCCAAGAAGGACTGGTCGAAAAAGATTGAGGATGCACTCTGGGCATACAGAACAACATTTAAAACACCATTGGGAATGTTGCCATTTCGAATCGTTTATGGAAAGCATGCCACTATGGGGTGGGAATTGAACATCGAGCCTATTGGGCCTTTCGTATTTGAACATGGACGGTACATTAGCTAGAGAGAGAAGCGGATGCTCATTTCGGTGGTGGCGAGTGCAGCCGGGCTTGCAGTACTTTCGCATATACAAGAAAAGACGAAATCGACACGATAAACATATCGAGAAAGAGTTCGAGCGAGACATGAGGCCTTCTTGTTTAATTCCGACTCAGAAACTTTTTCCGGGAAATTAAAGTCAAGATGGTGGGACCATTCACTATATTGGTTTTTCATGGAGTAAAGCATGCATCTAGAGAAAGGAACATTCAAAGTTAACACCCGGCCAGTTTGAAACCATACTTTGGGGCGAGTTCCATGCGAGACAGAGACCATTCAGGCACACCGAGAGGAGTGCAGTGGGAGTCCTTATAAACCGGAGTTCTGGGCACATTGAGATCGGGGCCATCAGTACTTGCGACATTAAAGCAAGCGCACTACTTGGGAAGCGACCAGGCTTTTTCTTGAAATTTTTCTTTCCCATGGATTTATTTTTATTGTTTGTTTTAATTTTGGTTTGGTTTTCTGTCTCCTTCCATAATTGGGAGTTTCGTTTGGCTATCTGTTTTCAGGGCCTGAGACATAAATTAATGTGGAGGATCCGCTCGAGGGAAATATTTGAGTGCGAAGGGGTGAAGTGCATTCGGAGGTTCTCAAGCCTTAGAAGCGGTGAAAATTTTCATTGTGTCCTGCAATCCCGCGTCGCGACGTTAGATCATAACGTCGCGGCGTTACGAATATGAAAACCTAGCTTCGGTCACGTCGCGGCATTGGATCTCAACGTGGTGGTTAATTCATCCACCTTCTAGAACGTCGCGACGTTGGAACTCAACGTCGCGACTTCAGTTTCACCATCCTCTGGAACGTCGCGACGTCAGTTTCACCACCCTCTGGAACGTCGCGACGCTGGATCCAAACATCTCGACGTTGGATTTATACCCTCTCTGTCACGTCGCGACGTTAGGTAACGTCGCGATGTTGGGCTACGTCGCGACGTTGGCAATTCCACCCTCGGGAACGTCGCGACGTTGAGCCTAAACGTCGCGACGTTGCCCTTATTTATTGACGAAACCACTCCGTTTTGTCCTCCCCATGCACATCCTGCACCCTGGAAGCCCCCCCGCACCTCCATTGTTGTCAAACTCAGGCCTCCATTTGTCACCTCGTGGAGCCTCAGCGCAGTCTAGAGTCTCCATCAACCCTATGGTGACCCTCGTTTGGAACCCTAATACATGTTCTTATCGGTTCCCTGTGCGTTCAGACCTCTTTTAAGTCGGCACCGACTTATCCACACCATGGAGTGCCGGTTAGAGCACGAGAAGAGTACGATGGAGGTTGCACCTGGAATTCGGTAGCGGTGCTCCTGTCACCATTCTAACCCTCGGTCCCATTATCGCCCCTAGGTGCTTCGATCTGTGTCTAGGTCACTTGGGAGTGGCCTCCTTTGCGCCATTCGGCCCCAGTGTGCCCCTTGGTGATTAGGGGTTCTAGAGCCACACACACCTAACACATGTTGGGTAGCGGCGAGTTGACAGCTAAGCGGAGATTCGGGCCGGTGAGGTGCAGACTCGAATTCGACTGACGGAAATTTGTCGATGAAGGTGCGTAGATGAGTTTGGCACCATTTAGTAAATCGGTCCTTCATAAAAGAAAGGGCTTCCACCACCTAGATGACTTCTTTCGTAAAAGACCATTTGTGAATAAGGGATGGCGGGCACTTTGCGAAACCACCTTGTCAGTGCGGCGAGTGTGGTCACGAAATTCTCACGCCAATCTAACCTCCGTATGCGTGAAAAGGTCAGGGTGCGTGGGTGTTGGTAGACTTATTGTGTGATCTATCAACCAGTTTTATAATCTTGACAGTTCCCCCCGAGCCTTTTGATCGGCTCTATGAGCGGCCCGACTACCCTGAGATCCTCAAGGTCCTGACTAACGGGCGGGGTGAGTGGAAGCTCAATAGCGAAGGGCACGCCGTGCACTTCAAGGCCAAACGTTTGCTTTATGTTCCCAGTGCGGCATCGCTTCATCACGTCAGCGTCTCATCTGACTGACGAACATGTGTAAGGTAATGACGGCGTGCCACCTTTCGGTCACGCCATCATCCGGAACATACCCGCCGATGTTGGGTAGGTTATAGGGGATGCCATCCTCCATGGCAAGGCCCATAAAAAAATGAACACAGGGCACCTTTCTCATATATAGCCTATCTGAAACGAAATGGGGTGCCCATAGAAGGGACAATGAGGCGTGGATACACCTAATGAAAGCTATAATGGTCAAAGGCGTGACAAGCCAGGGTGTACCACGACTGAGGAGTGTACGACTGAGCGATAATTATGGGCGAAGGATGAGCCCGATGTATCGGGCTCGCTTTGACCTGCCGATTGATCCCAATTGTATTTGGGCGATCCTCCCACTCACCCTCCACCCCCACGGTAGGCCTTAGAGAGGCCCCCCGTCGATCCACCCACGGCTGGGGACCAGATGCTTGCCCTCATTGGCCAAGCTTCGATGCTTTGCGGGATGAGACCGAGAGACACCAGGAGTCCTCATTACAGGAATGTAGGGGCCCTCAGAGCTATTATGCGTCTGAGTCTTGGCTAACCCAAACAACCATTCTCCGAAATCCTTGGAGTCCTCTAGGACCGGCTGCGCCTAACTTCGCCTCCACGATACAGCCAGCCACGCCCTTAGCGGTGACTTGACCAGATCCTGGGAAGTTTCCTCCACCCTACTCTTATTCTTTAGTAGCCGGTGGGCCATTATAAAGCCATTTAGAGTGTGGGTGGTGATCGAGTTTTGTTAGGGTGGCATAGTTTTGTGATGGGCCATTTTGCTTTCGTGTTCCTGCTTTAGTTTAGGTTAGGTTTGTGTTGTTTACTTTAGTATGTCGAGTGCTGTGTTTAGTTTATGTTTTTTTTATGGTAGGTCATTTTTCTGTTTTGTTGTTTTTACAGTCACTAGAGTCCTAGTATTAGGATATGTTAGTTGAAGTGTTTAGGTAGTGTGTGCGTGATGCCATGCTTGAGAGTCAAGGATCTCTTTTGACCGAGTCCACGATAATCATGGACGAACATAGTATAAATCCAGAAAGGATTCGTAGGGTGTTAAATGCTCGGGAATTTCAGGTTGAATAGGTAGGGAGGCAAAGTGAATCACCTCCGGGATACTCAAGAAACCATTTCTCAACGAGCCTATCACACTCACACATAGATGACCTCTAGGGTATGCTTAGGCGCCGAGTCCGGCTACTAAGGTTCAACAAATCCTAGGAGTCTCTAAACACCAAAGTGATGGGACACCCTAAATAAAAGAGGATTGCCTTGAGCTGATTATAAAATAAAAAATAAAAAAATAAAAAATAAAAAAATAGAGAAAAGAAAAGAGAGAAGAAACATATGAGCAGGGAATAAGTGGGATCTTCTAATCGAATCCAGAGACACGGTCAGAAGCCTTTCAAGCCTAATGCCACTGTGAGCCCAGGCGGGAGCCAGTGACTTCTTGGGTTATAGGGGACGGAAGATGGAAGTTTCCACGGCTTAGGGCCTTTAGGTTTAGTTGAGTGTTCGGGTGGCGTTCGAGAACTAAATGTCCGGTGCCCTTAACCAACTGGTGGGGAGTCACCAACAAATCCCCGCTACAGGAACACTTAACATAAACTTACGGGCACTAGTTTTTCTTTCATGCGTAGGTATTTTTAATGACTACAAACGATGCGTTCCTATCCTTCGTAGTTAGATTCCCATTGAATTACTGAGTTGAACTCCAGGGTTTGGGGTGTCGAAATCGAGGTATATGCTAGAGAATGCGTGTTCAATGCGCGTAGTTTTTGGTCGAGCTGATGAATACCTCGAGGTTGGCGGCTTGTCAGGCACGCATTCAAATGAATTCTTTTCGTAGAACACCCTTACGGATCCCCTGAAATTTGAACATAAAGGCAAGATTGGTGAGACGGTCCATTTTGATCCTTAGTCTGTCAGCATGTGCATCATAATCCTGGTGTTAGGTTGTATAATATGCAGGTTGTGTGTCCGGTTTAGAGTCAGTTCTTGCTTGGGACAAGCAAGAAGCTAAGTTTGGGTGTGTGATGAGTGCCTAAAACACTAATGCCATACCCGCGTCTGTCTTATTGTTTTAGCTCTATTTTACAATTAAATACTCATTTTATAGCCCGATATCTGATTCTTGCATTTTGTGTGAATAGCGAGTGGAGGCAGGCGTTTTAGGACCATTTTTGGAGGCGAGGAGAGAAGAAGAGCATAAAGTGGCGGGGAGCGTCGTGAAGATGACGTCGGGTCAGCGAGGAAGAGGAAGTCGACAAGTGACCAACACGTCGCGACGCCTCAACGTCGCGCGGCCTTCGGCGTCGCGACGCCTCGCGTCGTGGCGTTGAAGCGTGTCAGCGTCGATGCGATTTACACTTTGAACATCATTAACAAAGGACGAAATCGAGGGGATCGAGAAAAACGTCGCGCGGACGGGCCGCGAGGAAAGCATAAGCGGCGACCCAAATCAATAGAGAAGAGCTGCTGTATTTTCTTCTTTTAAAGCGATGATGGTTTATAGATTGATTCACGTGTATAACCAAGTCTAGTATGTTTTTGGTCCCTGCTCCCAGGGTTTGTTGAACCTTGTCACGATTGCATGGATTAAGATTTGATTTTATATTATTCGGTGTTATGAATTATTAGTATATGCTCTATATCGTGATTTATATACATGCGATGTACGTGACATTGGCATGATTTTCTTTGGGTATCAGGATCGAGATGAGGGCGCCTAGGGATCTTAATAGAGCGACCCTCGGTCGATTCGGTAAATGAGATATCCAGATTCGAGGTGGAGATTAAGAGTTAGAACATTTAAAGCGTTTGAAGCATTGGGTTGGGGTAGAGATACACTGACCACGCTGAGTGAGATGAGTGGATACACCTCGAGAGAGGGTATCTTGTAGGCCGCACGATCCTGCCCAGCCATCAATAAGTCGCGAATAGGCGAATAGTAATTTTCTCTGGTAGTAATCCATCCAAAAAGTGGCGGGGAATGAAAATACAGTCTCACGACCTGATGATTTACTAAGATAAAATTAGTTTAGTTTAATCTCACACCTTAGTTAACTAGTCATTCAGGTTTAAGTCCGGATGTGTTATAGAGCCCGATTTGATGAGAATTGACACATACTCCACGTGGATCGATATCCATTGCCCTAGGTACTATATTACTTGAGGCGACGCGTGCACTTGCGCACATAGGCGTACGCATCTTACGCATCACGCTTTCGGCCTATCACTGGAAAAACATTGTCTGCCGGTTCGGCATCCCAAGATCAATCGTGTCCGATAACGGGCCGCAGTTTGACAGCCGAGTCTACCGGGACTTTTGCCAGGAGTTGAAGATAAAAAATTTATATTCTACCCCTCGGTATCCTCAAAGCAATGGCGACGAGAGCCTCCCAACAAGGCACTGGTGGCGAAGCGGTTCAGACTCATTATGGTAGAATGGGTAGAAGAACTCCGAACAACTGCAGGCTCTCTGAGTGCGCCGGCCCAGCCCAGGCATCTCCTCGTTTGTGCCCACCTACGGGATGGAAGCCATTATCCCCACCAAGAAATTAGGCGCCTATGTCAGAACGACCTCGCGAGGTCAAAAAATGTGGAATCGATAGCCAGGAGTTAGACATGAGTGAGTGGCGGGAAGCCTTGACAATCATAACCTCTACCCAGCCGCTTAGCGAACTCTTATAATCATGAGTTAGACCTTGAGGTGTTTCGATTCGGCGATGGGTGTGAGGAAAGTTTTCGAAAATACTGGACCCCATTACGGAAAATTCCTTGGCGAGAAGGACCTTATGTCGTGCAGTAGGTGAAGCCGAGGTCTACTTGTATATAGATAAAGCAGACACATTACAGAATGCGAGAATGCCATGCACTAAGAAGGTATTATCCAGTAAAAGCATATCATTATTTTCTTGAGCTCATATGTCTTCGTATATTTTCATTATCTGAGGAGTCTGACCTAAAAAGCAGGATGACATAGTAAAATGACTATCAGGCCCGACATGAATGCTTGTCTGGCCCAATTCTAAAAGCAGAGGATCGCCTGATGAAATGACCTTTCCATTCTTCAGATAGCATGTCTAGTGGTCGAGATTTAAAAGCACGGATAGGCCTTGATGGAAATGACCTCTCAGGCCCGGCATAGATAGCGTCCTAGCTAGTCAAATCTGGCAGGATGTGTGATGGAAATGACTTATCGATGACATAGATAACATCTGTTTGGTCAAAATGCAAAAGCCCGGGATGGCACGACTCAATGATCTCAGGCCCGGCATGGATTCGTGGCCAAATTTAAAAGCTTGGATGGCGCGGTAAAACAACTATCCATTTAACATCTAGTGAAGTCCCAGGTTGCGCGGTCAGATGACCCTATCAGGGCAGCACAACGAGACCCCCATCCAGCTCCATACAAAAATTCGTATGGAACGTACAACTAGGCATCAAACAAAAAGTAACGAAGAAACAAAAAGGGATGTAAATTGTTTAATGCAGAAACACTGAACAATTCAAGTATCGTCCCGAAAAGCACTCAATTCCTAATTAGTAGCGGCATCCTTGACCACATGGATTCGACGGTCTTGGGAACCATCGGAAGAGTCTCCTCCTCTCAAGCGGAGGTCGGGGGGTGCCCTTGTTCCTCGCCTTTAACGTGGGCTGGATCAGGAGGTACGGAACAATGAGCGGGGTGTTTATTGGGAGCGAGGGTTGTGAAAAACTACGGAGTTAACGGGATTGAAGGATCCGACATTCCATCCGGGATCTGAGGCTTGCTCCCACATATATTGTGTGTAAAAACACAACAATCATAGCCATGGTTGAACAGCGTGTCGCCGCTCGCATCAAACTCGTCCTCCATCGCCTCTATATCAGCAACAGCCTTTTCCCGGAGGGCGACAAAATCATATTTTAAGGTCCCCAGCTCCAAAATCAAGGAAAGTCGCTCGTCCGTCAAATGGCTGTTTCTTCCTCGCCATTACAAGCCTCCCGCCGCCGAGGGGACAATGCCTTCTAAGCGACTCCACGCTCGACTCGCATTTCATCACGGCGCCCTCCGCCAGCCGCTACGACACGCGTTGAACGGTGCTTCGGACTCACACAATGCTTTCGGGTATTAGCAGCCCCCTCGGCCTCGGCACCAGCCGCCATTTGCACGATGGCGTCTTTGCATCCCTCTCGGCTACTGCGAGATGCTCTTTATTGAGATTCTTTAGCCTAGCTCAGACGGCGGCGCGCGCCCGACTCACTCCTTTGTGAAGCACTTTGCATCTCAGCTCGGCCGTTCAGGCGGGCCGTGAGTCATGACCAGTTCGACATCCTCGTAGGAGCTCGAACTCGTGATCTTTGAAGCGCCATGTTCGAATAAGCAGCGGCGCACAAAGAAACCCATTAGGAGTATAAATCAAACATTAGCGCTAATGTCTACATGAAACTCACTATCTTGCAGTTCGGTCGGCGAGGCGTGGATTACGATTCAGTTCTATCCAATCATCGAATGTCAGCTCAGTGTCTTTCTTTTAGGGTCCCTGTGGGCAGCTCAAGTAGTCCTCACCAGGCCCATGCCCCCGAGCAACTGCGGCATCGGCATGTGCGGATACAAATTGTTCAGCCGATCCGCCGTGGACTCTCCGTGGAGAAGGCCTGCAACCATGATATACTCACCACCGTCCACCAGGGCGGAATGCTTCCACTCTCGGAGGCTTGACACGCGGAGGAGCATAAGGTTGGTTATATCCGTTAGAGCAATGTGGGCCCTTGGCAGCCCAGACCGCATAAACTTCGACCTACTAGGTTGACCCTCAGCCCGGTCGGAAGGGGATCACTGGCTCACTGAAGCCGGATCGACCTCTTTTCGACTCTCCAGGCGACCCAAGCTCCGTTTGATATGGGCCCCGATTCGGGGAGAGGCTGGGGATGATGTGGCTTGCACCTGATCGCCTCCCACCCGACAGCGGGTGACTAGGTCCCGCGCGGCCTGGGCGGCGATGTCGAGACTCAACAAGATTCAGGCGTCGCTTACTCTTTGCGGGCGACGTAGCGATCCGCAACTACCAGATCATCCTTTTCTCCCGTTCCTCCTCCTTCAAATCTTGGAAATGTTTTACTAACCCAGGGAACGAAATCCTCCCTCTTGGACCCAGGCGTGTTAAGGTCGCGTTTGCCCCTTTCCATTTTAATCTTTATCACTCGAAATTGGGTCAGGCCACTTGCTTTCGAGACGGCGACCCAGCTTCGGGATGGCTTGCCACAGTTACTCCGGCCAGGAACGGGTTAGGCGGGTGGATGCTAGGGGAGGTCGACGAACCCGATGCGCTCCCAGCACCCTACACCCAACTTGATGCCTCAACTACTGGGCCACCGGAGGAATGGGCCTTGCTCGAAATCAGACGTCGTAGGTCAGCAATGACAAAGTGCTCCCCTTCCACGATGTCCGAAGACAATGGTTAGGGAATGACCGGGAGGGTGTAAGGGGTCGGGTTGCGCCTCCCGCTGCGAATATATTATGCGGGCAGAGAACCTTGTAATGACCGCTCTGCTCGAGATCTGTAGGCGAATTTTCTCGAGCTCGACTTATCCACCAGTTCTGACCTTCTCGCCAAGCCTTCCCTACACGATGACCAGAGTTGGTCAATCATCACATACTAAATATCTAGGAAAAGGCTATCAGGCCAAGTCTAACTCGACCACACACATGGAAAAGATTGAGACCGGTTGATATTAAACGGAAGCCCGGGGGAGCCCGGGGACTCGTCCTAGGGTCCCCTTACTAGCAACACTCCTTTCGCCTCTGTCTTAGGTGAGTTGGGGGCAGTTAACAACACAGTCGGGTTCGAGCCAGGCATAGACATCAGGGCGCCACCTTATTCTCGCCAAAATAAATTATACCTGACTGACTGATGAGAGGGTCGGGGTTGATATGGAAGTCAGTTTAACACGCAGCACCCTGTCCAATACGAATGACCGTTGGGGTGGATAAAATGCAGGGCGCGCCTGGGTGAAATCTGCTTGACTAGGTACGTACGGAGACGTGGCACATTCTGAGTGCTCCCAGGAGTAAAACACACCATTATGTTCTCCACCTAAAAAAGGTAGACTTCGTCAGTCTCTCCATTAGCAGGGTCAATGTTATCGGGCACCTCGCAATAAGCCATTAGCTTCTCCATCGTCGAGGAGACGAGGATGATGCTACTGCGAAGGCGTTGCCGAAGGCGCCTCAGGGACCACCACTCGTGGGGATTTCTTCTGACCCCTCACCATTCTGACGGATCAAATGGAGAGAGAAAAGCGAATATTAGACTCTGGCCATATACTGAGTAGTGCGAAGGCATACGAAGCCAGTGGGACCGCCCGATTGAATAAATTTTAAACCATGTCTCCTCCTTCCGGGCCTCTTCTGTTTGCATTGAGTCATTCACCACGATCCCAACATTACTAAGGGCGGCGATGGTTGCACGAGAAATGAAGTGCACGGGGCCTTGCAGCAATATGGCCTGAGCAGAATGCAAGGTTGCAGGCCTGTCGCGGATAGTCGCGAGAGGGAGGGAAGCAGATAGGCCTAAAACACAAGAGAGGGAAAAAGAGTACGACTTGTGAGTGTACATCTGCCTTATCTACCGTGCTGGGGCCTCACAGTGCATTAATGAGCCCAGATGACTAGTAAGTAGGGGATTTCAGCCATCATGGTTCGCGGCTTTGGGAGCCGCAGTAGACTAAGGTGGGCCAAGCCTAGGGGCCCTTCTCTTGGAGCGATTAGGCCGGCCCGTTAACAAGTTTTATAATATTCAGCTAGGCCTCGATTAGGCGGAGATGTTCGAATCGTCATACGAAATTATGATAAGACACTAGTGGATTAAAAAGCGCAATTTTATTAATTGCAGAAAAGGTGTTCGGCATTATAGCGATGCTTGTTGCCAAGCAATCATATTACAACACGACAAACTAATATTACCGTGGCTCCTGTTTGCGAAATGCGGAACAAAACGAGACGGGCATCAGTCGTAGGAACTAAGAAAGAGGGTGCTGCCGGAGGCCGAGAGGGAAAGATGGAGATGGGGTTGAAAGGGGCTGCTGCGAGGCCCAAAGAAGGAAAAGAATGGAGATGGAATTTGCTGCGAGAGGCTAGAAGAGGGACGAGATGTTGATGGGGTTGAAGGAAGTGGAAGCTTGGCCGATCCTACTTGAGGATTCAGCAGAGTGTCCTTGGACTCCACATTGATTTTAAAACCACCCGAGACCCTAGAGACAATTCAGATAAAAGCTCAGAAACCATACGAGTCTCTGGCCGATCCATGCTTAAGCGCTCAAATGATCGAACACGTCATCCTTCATCCAGAAGTAATCCCAAATTCGAGGTCTTAGCAACATTCAATTATCCTTCTCGACGAGAGGAACGTGGATAACAGTAGGACGACCAACCTCCTCACCCTACAGCCTTTATATGACCTCGCTCGGGATTAACTCGAAACAACCATATAGCATCTAATACGGTTTCAAAAGTTACAAAAATTCACATTTGAAATCCAACAGCAACATTGATGGTACACTTTATTCCCTGTGATATGACGGTCAAGCTTGTTCCTTTTTCAGCGGTGACGATTACCCTCCCCAGATAGGAAAATGGGGCATTGTGGGTACCATTGGAGTAGAACCAGTTCTCTTTATATGGGCTGATTTGAGAGCGCTGATGAGACGGTTAAAAGGCAGTAGGGCGGAGCGGTGAATAGGCCGGGGCGTTCGAACGCTCTCCCCGGGTACCGGGACACCTCTCACCTCACCCACACAATGCCTCCTCTCCCCAGGCGCCCAATGCCGGATGCCCTTCACTAGAATGCTTCCCATCGTCCAGTGACTCTACGAAGTGAAGCGCCAATATTGTCCATGATATAAGTAGATGTTCTCCCAAGAATCGGTCACCCGCCTCGGCCAGATAGGAAGGCACTCCCAACTTGACGACCGTTTGGGAAAGTAGTTACATAAAAAGAAGGAATAAGTCATTTTCGAAATAAAGTGCACTATCTTTATGGGAAGAAATTTGTCCAGCTCTCCATAGAAGGTGAATCACGTTCTCCGTAAAAGAAAGAATCACACCGGATGAGGTATGACATTCTCGATTGAAATTAAGTTATAGTTATTCTGATCTCTGCACAAAAACTAACTTTGCAGTCGGATGGGCGACGAACTCTTAGCCGTTATGCATTTATTTTGTAGGTTCTGTGCGTTGGTGGTAGTGAATGCGCAGCAGATGAGTGGCTGAGAATTACGGAGACTACAGGAGGTATGTGTGTTTATGTTTCATTTTCATAAACATGTTTTGGATGATATATGTTTAAAATATATAATCAAAGTGAATAAAAAAGTAAAAAAAAAAAAAATGGTGAGATACTTTAAATAAAAATATTTTGAGGGTAATTTAAAAAAAAAGTTTTTTAGTATTTTATCAAATAAAAATTGTAAGAATATTTAAAATGTTTTTTCTATTTTTAAATAAATTGTATAATAATTTATATACCTAGTATGTTATTTTTAATAATTTTATAATTACAAATAAATATATACATTTTAAACAACCAAGAAAAAAAGGGTGAAAATGTAATTCGAAAATATCTTTCTTTTGTTTTGTCTTTAAAATAAGAAAACATAAAACAATTTTTTTAATAGCTAAGATGTTTATTTGATTTTTTTTCGTTAGAAAACAATAACACAATCTCTAAAATAAGTTTTCAAGATTTTGAAAATGAAATAATGTGGTAAATTTGATAGAATTTTGTTGCAATCTTTAGGTTTCGAGTTGAACAACGGGAGGAGGAGGGTCCAAAGGAAGAGGGTCGGGTCGGGTCAAACCCGGGTTGGCAACTGCCCTAGCGCCAATATATTTGTTTCGTAATTGAAGACAAAAGGAGGAGAGTCACATAGCTGTGAATTTCTCTCAATTTCTCTGTTCTCTAACATTCCCTACTAAGCACACACCATTGCTCGGTATTCCATCCTCTCTTCTCTTCTTTTCGCTTCTCTCTCTTTCTTCTTCCGTTTTCTATTCAATTCAATTTCTCACTACCCTTTAGGGTTACAATTCTGCTGATAATCAACAAATTCGATTTTTTTATTTTGGGCTATCCTCAGGTTTTTGTTGAATTAATTAAGCATGAGTGGTGTTCCCAAAAGGACTCACGATGAGGTCGGTGGTGGTGGCGGCGGCGGCGGCGGAGGAGGTGGTGTTGGTGGTGCTGCTGTTGGGCATTCCTCCGGTGTTTCTAAGTATCCACATGAAGATTCCGGCAATGCATTTGCTGGGAAGTTGAACCCATCGTCGTCGTCTGCACCAGTCCCGTCCTCGGTTGTTGGTAACGAATATCATTCCCATCCTCCGCATTCGCATAATCATTCGGCTTTTGAATTGGGTCCTGGTCCCAAGATCCCTCGCTCCGAACTGCGGGATTCGGATAAGAGATCGCCACTTATGTCGATGTACAGAATGCCGGATTCTCAGCATTCCGATCATCCTGGTGGTGGTTCGGATGTTAAGGGTGATGTTTCCAAGGGGGAGAGGGAGTCGCAGAAGGGTTTCAGTGTAGGGGTATTATTATTAGTAGTAATAACTTAATAAAGAAGTGAAATTGACGGTGATTCGAAGATGGAGAAAGAGGGTTTTGGTTCGGGAAATGCGAGTCACTTGAATTGGAAAGAATCCAAGGAGTATCATCGAGGGAAACGTTATTCGGAAACCCCAGGCGGGAATGTAGACCCCTGGGTTATTTCACGGCCTAATTTGCATGGTACAGTTGAGGTGGGAAAGGAGAGTTTGGCCCCTGTGGAGGACAGGGAGTACATAGAAACGCATGAAGCTGTTGGGGAGAATAAGGTTGATTTGAAGGTTGAAGATAAGTTCAAGGATAAGGACAGGAAGAGGAAAGATGCAAAGCATCGGGATTGGGGGGAAAGAGATAAGGAGAGGAGTGATCGCCGGAATAACAACTTGCAGGTAGGTAATAGCAGTGGTGAGGGTAAAGATCTGAGCAGGGAAGAAAGAGAAGTGGAGAGGTGGGAGAGGGAGAGGAAGGATGCCTCAAAAGACAAAGAAAGGCCAAAAGAGAGGGAAAAGGATCACAGTAAGAGAGAAGCATGGAATGGAGTGGAGAAAGATGGTCTTCATAGTGACAAGGAAGTGATGGATGGATCCGTGAGAGTGTCTGAGCTCGAAAATCCTGCATCCGAGCAAAAGAAACAAAAAGACTTTGATGGCTGGAAGAATGTTGACAGGGAAGCTAGGGATAGAAGAAAAGAAAGGGATGCTGATGGAGAAGGTGATAGACCTGAAAAACGCAGTAGGGTTTATGACAGAGAGTCAGATGATGGCTGTGCAGATGTTGAAGGGGGTACAGACAGGGAGAGAGAAGTTTTCAACCATGGAGTACATCGTAAGAGGATGCTTCGCCCGAGGGGAAGTCCTCAAATGGCAAATCGTAGGTCTCGTGCTCCGGATATCGAAGGGTATGCCTTATTATATTTCTTAGTTTCTGGTATTAAATGTTAGCATGTCTAGAATATTGATTAATTTGCATTATTTCATATAGTCCATATGCATTTATACTCATGATCCATGTTATGTCCTTAATAAACTTACTAATACTGTTAAACTAAATGTCTTGTTTTGCCTAACTTATAAAAAAAAAGTGTCTTGTTTTGCCTAAGTAGGTTCTTTGCTTGTGTTTGTACTTCGGAGTGATTGTTAAGCATCAGGAAATGCATATCGAAATGAGTGTTGGTTATATGAGGTGCCTGTAAATATAAGATAATTTTATTTATTTGAAGAATGACATAATTTTTTAAGTTATGACCTAATTTCTTTTAATATAATTAATAATTTGAATTACCAATCAGCACTTTTTGTTGAATCTTTGATTCATTACCCAAAACATTTCGCCTGATGTCCATGTTGGTGGTATAGATCCTTGGGACACAAAACACTTGTTTATAAATCCATGTGCCTAGTATATTCTTGAGAATGCGGGTTCTTATTAAAATTGAGTTATGGTTTGTGTATGATTACAGGGATGGGAATCATGCTTGCATAGAATCCCAATGTGGATAGCTCCGTATCCTACTTTTGTAGTCTATTGTCTGCATACATTGATCTTGGATGGAAATATCACTCTTATATTTATTCTTATTTGATACCTTTTCCAGTTTAATGTGCTTATGTATGTCTTCTATATAGAAGTAGCATCCTCTCCACTACTACAAAAGATCAAACATGACATAATGTCTAGTTGTATACCAAACCTAGTGGATGCCTATCAAAAAAAAAAAAAAAAAAACCAAACCTAGTGGATACTTCAACTTTACGTTTTGGTTTTATCATTAGATTTTCAACCTTCTTATTTTTTATTTGTTTTATTATTTATTTATTTATCTATACTTTTTTTTGTTGATAAGTGAACAAAAAACTACGATAAGCATGCTTAACACAAAGGGGCACACCGATGTGCATAGGGGGCATTCAGGAGGCTCCAAACAAGGAGCGTCAAATTCCCTATAAATATTATTAAATGAGCTGAACTTGGTATCTACAATTCAAATCTCAACCCTGTAAAATTTTCCATACCCAAAAGGGCTCGTGACTATTCAGTTAATGACATTCTCCTCACAGCCTTTCATCATGATTAAAAATTCAATTGTTTGGTCTCTCCATGTGCATTAAAACATTCACAGAGGAGCCAAATGCTAAACTTCCTTTCACCACTTATCTAGTCCCCAAAACTTTCAACCCAACAAAAGATCTTTTAGTGAGAAAGTAAATACCCATTTCAATCTAAAATGTGATGTTCAATGATATGACCTACAACTATCTGTGTTTGTCGCAATGAATTAAATATGATTGACTTATTCTTCATTGGATTTACCAAGGCTACATTGTTTAACTAGTGTTCACTCCCTTCACATAAATTATACTTTCTGTTTTTCATATATGCACAGAATGGTAATGCATCTCTTTTATTCAGGAAAGAAAAAAGCTTTTTTCAATAACCTTAACCATTTTCTAATAATTAAAAAAATCCCTTAATTGTCAAGTAAAAATGCAATAGCAACAAACACTGTGATGCATCTTTAGAATTCTAAAATGGTTGAGAAGATTGTTAAAAAATCGTAATCTTATATGATTAGGATTATATAATTATAAAATAAGCTATCTCTAGTTTGTATTCTTGATTTAAGCTAGAAATTGAAACTCTTTTGGAGAAAATGAATTTTACGTTTTTGATAGATCTTATTGAAGAAATGAAATGGAAAGCATTAATTATTAAATTTTTTAATTAGATTTTTTCTTTTAATTTCAAAATTTTAAATTAAAGAATGTTTGTTAGGAATGAAGGAACCAAGATAAATACAAATAAGACTCCCCATTTTATAAATGATGCAACAATATGTAGAATGACCACAAGCTTTTAGTTTTGCCTTCTTTATTCTTTTCTTGTATGGAAATTGAGGAAGAAGGGGTTAGATAGGTGAAGTCTCATGTTCCATCTTGTGGTTCTTAATGCTAGTTAAAGGGGGTTTATGAAGGTTCTTAAATAATTCTATGGGTTGATATGACAGGATCTACTATTTTGTTTTCTATTTTCTTTCATCAGGATGAGAGTGTACAATAAATTGAATGATTCAATGGTAATTCAAGGCTTTTACGTTGGTTTAAGCTTTGGGGAGTGGATTAAGATCTCTTGATTTTTCTATTTAATTTTTTTCCTTGAATAATTAGAAACTCAGCAGCAGACCCTTTGGACCCACCTGGTTCTTGAACTCAGAGCTTGATTGCACTCTCATGGCCAAGTCAGGTGATTTTTATTTTTGATAAGTGAAGTCCAGGTGATTTATGGATTCCTAATGGTGGGAGTAAACGGTTGCTATTATACTTAAGCTCGTAATTCATAAGATATTGATATTTATTTATGAGAATGTCAGGTTCTTCTTGCCATCTTAGAATGGGAACAATCATGATAAGAAGTTGATTGAAGGGGAGGTCACATGAACATGACAAAGTCGGAGGTTATGCTCCACTTACAAATGATCACTCCATGAGTATTTTTATTCACCGACTCATTGGACTTCTTACCCATCAAGGATACATTGAATGACCATCTCCGGGACACTCTAACAAAAGAAGTTGGAAAGGACACCACTGTATCGTGGATGCTTCACTTAAGAAGGTGTCTAATAGAAGAATACTCTAGATGCTTTGTGCCTAGCTGAGTTGGAAACGTGGACATGGCGAAGCCAATGGCCTTGGTGCATGTGATAATCATAATATTCTCCATCATCAAAGATGTAGGATGGTTTGAAGATCGATTTGATGGCTAGAGTTGGAGGCTCATTGATGGTTGAACACCTCGCACATTGTCAAGCTTGTTTTGGTTGTATGGGAGAAATAATCCCCAATCAATGGGACATGCGACATGTTGCATCTTTGTATGAAAAAGGCTGCTATATGCCATTCCGTTGACTCATGGTTCCATCCAGTTTCTGTTTTTGAGAATATAAATGATGAAACATCAAAGGATTGTGTTGTGTTGTGTTGTGTTGTATTGTATTATTTTGTTATGGTCTTGGATAGAGAGACAAACAAGAAAAATAACTGAAGTGTCAAACAAGGCACAACCTTGTGAGAAAACTGTTTTAAGTTGCTGATTCCTAGTCCTTTCCATTTTGTAAATGATCGTCAGTTCTGGAAATGTTTTTTTTTTTTGATAAGTAAGAAATAATCACTTTTGGAAATGTGAGATATAACTTTTTCTCATTCCTTGGGAGGATTCGGTTCGGATGATAAAATATTACGAGTGGTTTTTGAAAATTGTCCCCTTCACCATCTGTTTTGTTTCCTTTTTGAAAAAGGATATATATATATATATATATATATATATATATATATATATATATATATATATATATATATATATATTGAATATATTCAGAGAAAGAGCTGCCAAAATAAGGACTTATAGCAACACATCCTAAAAGTTTAAGAGGTTTATTTATTTTGTTTCATAAGTGGTTTATGAATTAATTAGAGTTAAATTATTTTAAGATAATAGGAGTGGAAAAAGACTGAAAGAGTTTAGGATGTGGAAGGTCTTGTCTTGATTGGATATGAGAGTATTATTTTCAAAATTGAGAATGTTTGAAAGGTGATTAATTCATGTTCTATAGTAACCATCTTTGAATGAGGGGGGTTCATATAAAAGTGATGAAGGGTCTTGTTTAGTATGCCTTTTAGTCTCTATTTAGAACATTTTTGAAAATAAACATTGGATCTCTCTTCTTTTTTTTTATATAGTCGTTCCTAAGCAATTTTTTTGTCAGCATATTGCCTCTTAATATCTCTTTCTATCTCTATTTAATACAGAAATTACAGTATTTTTGAGATATTTATGCGCCCTTGGATATTTTGAAATGACCTAATTTTGTTTATCTCCTTTTGGTATAGGAAAGGAAATGACTTTCATGATTAGCACTAAGCTTTGAGAATGGTTTTAACAATTGTGTTTTCACATATTATATTTTAAATTGTTGATCACTTGCTTATTCATTGCCTAAGAGCTAAGATGCTTTGGAATCTTTTTTTGGCTATTGTTGGCTTAAGTTGGGTTTTCCCTCTAACGGTTTGTCAAACCCTCCCTGCTTGGCAAATGGCTAATGTTGGCAGAAAACACAAGAGAATCTAGATGATAAGCCCTCTTTATTCCAGACCTTATGGAGGGAAAGGAATAGGGTGGCTTTCGAGGATGAAGCCCCCTATGCTCATAGAATGAAAGTTACTTTTTTGTGTACTTTGTGGTCGTGGGCAAACTTATATAGTGTTGATAACACAGATTCTTTGGAGGATTTTTTGACTTGATTGGGGTTATAGGTGAGTTAGAGGGTTTTTTTTGTTCCCTTTTGTATACCTCTAGTGTACTCTTTGGGAGCCTTTGCTCTTTTTTGATCAATATATTGCTTTTTATTGATAATTTTTTTTTTAAAATTGTTAATTAATCTTTTAAATTATACAATCGACTAATGAAGCCTCAAGTGAAATGATATAAATGTCTAACTTTTTTAGACAGTTTGGAAGGAACAAAAAGAGCATTAGAAAATATGGAGCAACTGGTTCAGTATTTTAAGAGCTTCTTTGATAGAAGCTTGTTGTCATGGGTCATGATGTACATAGCAAAAAGATCAATATCTTTACTTGATCTTGTTGGTTGGTAGGATTTAGCTAAGGGAAGGAGTAGTATTCTGTGTTTTCCCTCCTCTAGGATTTACCTGTATAGATGCCTTGCTGTATAAATTTTTAAAGCAATTAATATATTTTTCTTGTTTTCTTATCCATAAAGAAAAAGTAAAATTTAATTTCTTTTTGGGATATATTTGTGTTACTTTGAATCGAACAATTTCATTGTATACCACAGTTGTCTTGGGTGCATAAGAAACAAATAAGTCGTTTGAAATTTGATGGGTTGCTAATCTATATTGAAAAACTCCAATAAGGGGCGCACAATGTATATAACGATTGCTGAAAAGTGCCTAGAAAAGGGATAGAAAAAAAAAAAAAAATTTCTCAGTCCCATCAAATTGCACCTATCCGATTCATAAAATCAGATATGGATGAAAATCTTTCTCCTATAAGCAGCTTGGAGCAAGAATATTTTGCATCAAAGTTGGCATGCTCATTCTAACCTTTTGTGATGGATTTGCTACTTGCTTTACTAATTATTTTCTAATGGTTTTACTCCATGGGACTTTCTATAATAGGGTTGGTTTTATTAAATGATACGCCTTTCTTGGCTCTTCCACCGTTCAGACTCCCTTTCCTCCTTATGCTAATATGATAATTCACTCTTGCAACCTCTTTGCTAGACTGCCTATGTTATTAGCACCATCTTCCTCACTAGTTGTATTGAGGGGTTGTCCTTTGGAATTTGTTAGGCTTTGGATTATGGAAACAAACATAGCCACTTTCAATTATGAAATGACCTAAACTTTCGAGAGTATATAGTTTTTTCCTACTTTTGTTCAAGTTTATGATGGTTTTATTGAGGGTGGGAATTTTCTTATCTTTCTTTATGTATAATGGATGAGAGTTGACAGATATACAAGCTAATATTATTCTAGACACCTCAAGTTAAGAACTACTTTATGATATTTAAATATGTAAATGTGTGTGTGTGTGTGTTATAAACTTCTTGATAGTACATCTTTCTATGTGAACAAATGAAGGAACTGATAAAAGCATGTGAAGTCTAGAGATATCTACTAGTAATGTGTTTCTGATAAAAATGAGTTGAAAAAATGTTGAAAATCATGAGCTATGGAGTTTTTCGAATGTATGTTATGTCATGTCCTTATAGAAAGTTAGAAATAAAGTTATATCGTAGATAAGATGATTTTATAAGCTTTTGGGACAAGTGGAAGCATCATGAACAACAAAAAATGCTCAACATTCATTTAGTAATTTAAAACTTGAATTAAAAAAGCAATCTTAAAATCATGTACATGTGTTTTGTCTTTTGTTAACTGTGAAAGAAATTAGGAAATGCGAAAAGGAAAATGTTGTATAGGAGATTATTGATAAGTCTTGCTAGTTACAACAATGATAAGATGGTAGTTGTAAAAGACGTCTTTGAGTTGATAGTTCTTGCCTATCAAAAAAAAGGATGATAGTTGTAAAAACGTCTTTAAGTTTCCTTGATGGTATGCCTCTAGAGGAGATTTGGTTGTATAGAACTCAAGTTTGATGTGGACGAAATTAGATATGACGATGTGCCTAATATGGTCTATGCATATCTTGTTGTGTTGGAAATGTCGTGCACGGTTTTCATTTTTTGTTAGTGTGTATGGGAGTAGTACTCCCTCTCCCCAAGGAGATTTGATATTTCAATAATTTATCTTTTCTTGTGGTGCGTGGGTGCTCTTTTGAAGGAGATCTAGCCATGTTTGACGCGTGTTGGATGTAGATGGAACAAGATATGGACCAAGCATGTGTCAAATTTGGTCCATGCGCTTATTAGTGCGTTGGAATTATTGTGCATATTTTGGCCTATAATAACCTTTCTTCCTTTTTAGTGGTTTTCTTTTCTTATTATGTGATAGGGGTAAGATAGAAAGGGGGGGATAGAGAGAGAGATATGGACTCTATAATCAATTTGAAGAAGAGAGTGATGGAGGTGGACTCCATAATTGATTCAAAGAAGAGAGTGATAGAGATGGACTCTATAATCGATTCAAAGAAAAATGGGGGAGAGATGGACTCTTTTATCGATTTGAAGCAATCATGGGCTCTTCAACGGCGAAAGAGAAGCTTATCAGCACCTTGTTTGTCTTGGATCACTCCAGAGCTTCTTTCTTTTAAGTAAAACATTTTTCTCACTTTTATTTTTTATTTTTTTAATGGTTTTGAAGAGAAAACGAGAGTCTTGGATCTCTTTGTCACACCTTTCTCTCAGTGAAGCACTTTTCTCATTTTCTTTTTTTTTTCTCTTTATAAAGATTCTCATTTCATTTGAAGTTTGGGTTTAAGATCAGATCAATTTTGATGATGCCGTTTACTAGGAAGCAAAGCAAGGTGGGGATTGATAATTGTTTTAGGATCGCTAGATAAGTTTTTCGAATTTGATGTTTTAAGAGAATTTGTGGCGGATGGGGGTCGGTGGTGTTTTTAGAGATTAAAATGGTGGTGTGGTTTAAAGCTTTCAAAGTCATCAAATTCTAGATTTGTTATTGATGCTTGCATTTAGCTTGGGGAGGGAGGGATGTTTGGGATGCAGTTGCTTGGATTTGGCTATTCTTATACTTAGATACTTAGGTTGCAGATCATTGACTAAACAAAGCCTCATTGTTAGAGGCATCTCATTTTGACTTTCCTTCCCCTTTGAGTATTGTCTATGACCATGTAGGGATCTTTGAGCTCTTGGACTGAAACAAGTTTTCTTAATTTGGCGATGGTTTGTTTGGGAATTGAAGCAAGATAAGGATCAATGGTGTTTTTAGAGATCACAATGAGACTAAGGTTATAGCTCGTAAAATCGCCTAAATTTTGACATTTGAGCTTGGAGGACGGGGGTATTGGTTTGCATAACTTGGATTTGCCTACTCGTATCTTAGATACTTAGATTTACTCACAAGCACCTTATCATTGGAAAGCATAAGAAGATATTTCGCCATTAGATGCATTATTAGGTCATTTCTGTCTCCTTGAGTGTTTATTTTAGGGGTGTGGTGCAATTGGATCAAGCTTTTGGGACGTCTTTTATTTAGATAAGTGATCTCTGTTAAGATGTCTTTTGACTTTACAAGTTCTGGACCCTTCTATGTTGGATTTAATTGATTGAATTAGTTTGGTTAGTACCTTATGGGAATTTTTTATTTCCCTTCATATTTAGATACCCTCTATATACTTCTTACATGCACACATGTACAGCACTGCAGAAGACAACTTACTACTCTGTTAATTTAACCCATTCCCATACTGTCTATGAAATCCATGAAAGACAAGAAGTCATTAAATTATCCCTGTTTCTTAATTTAATATTAGCTTGTTCTCCAAATCCCACGGCAATGCCAAGAAGGAGAGCCACAGCAAGGAATCCACTGTTGACATCCGTGTCTAAAATGTTCCTTCCGAACCTAGGATTCCTGTTGTTCCCTTCCCAGAAATCTGCAACCCTAGCATCCTTGTGAACCACCATTATGAGAAGCTCCAGAAAATGATCCTTTAAAAGAGCCTCCTCTAATCAATGGTCAGCATATGTCTTATGGCCATTCAAATAGAAGACCTTGTCGTTTGGGAAAATCAGCCCACCCTTCCTGTGGCTTTTCCAAGCTTGAACCATATGCATCCTCATCACCATCCCTCACCCTCTCATACTCCCATGCTTTCACCTTTCTCCTTAGATGATTTAGTTTCTTAAGTTGTCTTGTGCAGTTTATAGAGCCAAAACTAAACTGGACTGTAATTATAGGTATTAGCATAAATTTTTGTATTTAATTTTAATTTTAATGTGTTTATTGACTTATCTTATGTCTTTCCTTGTTTAGTAGTTAATTTTGATTTCCTGAGTAACTTTGTAGATATGGTTTATCTTTTAGAAACTTTTTATTGAATTTGCATAGAAGGCCGGTTATAACAGCTGAAGCTGGAAACAAACAGTGTTTCTTTTTGGAGTGTTAAATAATCATTTTAGTTTACTAATATGGTCCATTTTAGAATACTTTTCGCTTGCATTCCTTGAATTTATGAGGAGGCTACTGTATCGATCTGGAGTTGGGTGAATGGTGTTTTTATTTGAGTTTCAAACAATCATTTACTTTATTAAAGATGGTCGTTTTAAGGAAATGTTCACTTGCTTGGAAACATTTGAATTGAATGCTCATTCTTTCAGTCTTACGTAATTTTACTCTTTGACTTCAAATGGTAAAACATTCTAATTTTCTGTCTGTATTTTCTTTTTACTTTTTCTGGAATATCAAGGTAATCTAATGCATTCTCTTTCATTGAGTTGGAACTTTGACTGTTTCTGAAAACAAGAGGAACCTGTGCACTGGTGCAATGATAACCTTTCTTGAGATGAACCTTTAGCTTTCAAATTCCATTCATCCGATATTTATTTTTATTTGCAGCCATACTGTCTGCTCTTTTTTCTTATTTCTGATAATTGTATTTTTGATAGGTGTGAAGAAGTGGAACTTATATCCCTTGCTGTCTTGATGTGATTAAAGGCTATATTTATGCATGAGTTTTTAGAAATTATAGCATAATATCTCATAATTTGTCTTGCCTATCAAAAAAAAAAATCTCATAATTTGTCATCAAACTATCTAAAGAGAGAGAGAGAGACTCATGATTTTCTTGGATGAAACATTAGGCTTTTTTTCAGTGGTAACTAGGAATAGGATAGTCATCATGAAAGGAATGAATGCGGGGCATGGAATTTTGTGCTTCACATTTAACTTTATTTTGTGTGGAACTTTATTTATCTTTGTGCTATCTAGGATCATATCTTCTTGTATTTGCTATCTAGATGCCTTTTGTGCACCTACTTCAACCCCCATATTTTTGGCTCCCTTTCCCTTGAGCACCTTGAACCTAAACCATGCCAACAGATTGTCATCCTTTGAGTGAGGTTGAGGCTAGTTGTTCGAATAGCCAATTGAATTCTTAGTTCGATGTGCCAGGAGTAAACTCCCAAGAAGAGTTGATTTCTCCTAGCTCAACAGGATTGTCTTCAACTGTGCTTAAGGAATGTGTCTGTGAACTTCGTTTGCATGGTGTGGTGGTGGTTTTCTTCTTCCCTTTTTCCTTTTTTTTTCAGGGGAGGGTGGGGAAGGTATGTGACTCAAGAAAATCAGCTCCACAATGGTTCGCTGCTTATAGATTTCTATATGATTGCCTCTAGTTTCTTCTTTGGGTGGTGGGATACTTGTAAATAGCTTCTATTGTGAAGAATTCAGACTAATGGCTGCACTGCAGTAAATCATTTGATTTTTGGTGTCCCCTCACTTGGTGCTGAACATCCACAGATTATGGTCCATAAAATCTATGAGTGTGAATATATCCTGTTTGAAGGCAAGGACCTTCAGTTTTTAATGAAAAGAAGACCAATAGCACTTATGGGATGTGACCTGACATTGAAGAAGCATCTAGTGGAAAATTTTTTTATAACAAGAAGTGTAAAAAGCCCTTTGGAGCAGATTTTCTATGAAATCCATAGAACCTCTTATTTTTGTAAGTAATATGAGAAATCAGCATGATTTCTCCAAATTACATGACAAACAATAAGATGTTTTATGAGGGCGTCTTGATAGCCTGTCAAGTTGGGGTAGGGGGTGCTGTGAGAGAGAAAGTCTCTCATTTGCTGTGTGATACTCCTGATTTTCTGTGAGGTGTTGCAGGATCAATTAACTCATCTTTTTTGATTGCTGATGTTGTTTGAGGCTTGTTATGGTTTAAAGATTAATCTGGAGAAGAGTGAGATGTTTCCAGTGGGCAGGGTGTCTAATGCGGAGGTGTTGGTTGATGAGCTGGGTTGCAAGTTGGGTAGTCTTCCCATCACCCATCTTGGTTTGCCTTTGGGCGCTCATTTAAATCTTTGACTATTTGGGATGGGCTGGAAGAGTGCTTCAGGAAGAGGTTGGCCTTATGGAAAAGACGGTATATTTCGAAGGGTGGAAGGATCACGTTAAGCACTCTGTCTAGTTTTCCTTTTTACCATATGTCCATTCTTCCATTGCCAAGAAAGGTCAAGTTAAGGCTAGATCAAATCTAAAGAGATTTTCTTTGGGGTGGAGGGGCGTTGGATTGGAAACCTCAGTTAAGTGTGACACTATTTGTTCGGAGAGGAGGATTGTGGGTCTTGGTATGAAAAACTTGTCTAATGCAGACAAAGCTCTTTGTGTAAATGGGGTTGGCGGTTTGCAAATGAAAAAGGGGCTTGGTGGATTAAGGTTATTAGAGGAAAATATGTTAGGGAGTTAGTTATTACTAGCTGTTATTGTTTCTCATCCAAGATTTAAGAAGATCGGGATTACCTACAGGTTTGGGGATCGATCCATCCACAAATCCAAGTTTATTCTTCACTGCTCAAACCTATGACCACAGATTTGTTCAAGAAGGAGATAATTGTCTCCTGTTAGCAATTGAGAGACAAGAACAAGACCTGGTCCATCTGAGTGATGCTGAATGTAAGAACTCTGAGGATCTTCAATGGTGGATTGGAAATTTGAGCCACCACCGAGAACTCGTCCATCACCGGAAAACTGGTCCCTCTCCATGTTCGTTGTGTTCGAAGCATGAAAGGATCAAATCATTGAACCAGCAGCAGCAAAGTCTGCTCTGATACCGTATCATGAACTAGATGAGAGAGAGTGGAATGAGGATGGAGAAGAAAGATGAGAGAGAGAGTGGAATGAGAATGGAGAAGAAAGATGAGAGAGAGAATTCTCATGTGTTATTATCTGTACCTAATCTCAGCTTTATATACAATCAGTTCACGTGAAACGGAATCCTAACAAACCAATAACAAACTAAGTGCCAAAATAAATATAATCAGTAACTAATCCTAACATCTAACAGCTAGTAATAACTAACTCCCTAACAAAATATGATGAGGAAGACGGGGGGTCAGTTTCTTGTATTCCAAGGGAGGGTTTTGGGGTGGGGTTGTGGAAAGTTTTGAGGAAGTGGGGTCACCTGGTTAGCAACCAGTTTTCTTTTGTGGTGGGGGATAGGAAGAGGATAAAGTTCCGGAAGGATAGGTGGTGTGGTGATTGTTCTTTGTATGTTGCTTTCCCCTCTTTGTTTTCTCTTGCTAATGTGAAGGAGGCTTGGGTGGAGGATTTGTGGGGTTTAGAGAGTGGTGGGGGCTGCTGGAATCCCACTTTCTCCCGTTCTTTTAATGATTGAGAGATGGAGGATGTTGAGAGTTTTTTGTGTTGGATTCGAGAGAAACGAGTGTTTAAGGGAGCGGAAGATACAGTTTGGTGGATGAGGGCTAAGAATGGTATTTTTTCTGTTAAGTCTATGTACAAAGCGCTACAGCAAAGAACCCTCATCTCTTTTCCTTGGAAGTGTATTTGGAAGAATTGTGTTCAACCAAAGGTGTCTTTCTTTGCTTAGGAGGCTGCTTGAGGAAAGATCCTAACTTGTGACCAGCTAAAGAGAAGAGGGTTGGCCCTTGCCAATTGATGTCCTCTTTGTTAGGAGAGTGAAGAGACGTTGAATCATCCTCCTTCATTGTTGGTCTTGTGGGATCTGTTTTCTCTTTGTTAATTTTGGGCTAGGCCGCTTGACAAGGATTCCCTCTTATATTGGCAGGCTCTTTCCTTGCAAAAGACAAACGAAGAATTTGGAAGTCGGGTCCTTTGTGCATATTTTGGATGGTTTGGAAGGCTAGAAATGGCATTGTATTTAGGGATGAGGTTTTGTCTATACAAAGATTAAAGTCTTCTTTGTACATCTCTTGTGGTTGGAGACCAAGGTTTTTTATGGATGATGGTCCCCACGGTAGCTTGTTCATTTCTTTGATTGGATGGAGTTCTTAGGGTGTTTTTGTTTTTGGCTGGATTTTTGTGGGGTTTAGATTCCTCTCTCTTGTTTCGTCTGATTGCTTTTTCAATGCCTCTTTCTACTACATTTTCTTTTTACTTATCAAAAAAAAAAAAAAAAAAAAAAAAGAGAAATCTGGCATGTTGGTGTTTTCCTATATCCCTCTCTCTTTCTTTTGTTTGTTGTAGCATATTATTTGTTATAGTATTAAGGATGATCTATGGTTATTTCTTAATGATGAAGGACCATATCTGGCATCATCAAGTTTAAGGTACTATTGTGGTTCCTTTGCAGGCTTTTATATTTGAAACCTGCAAATGTTTCAGTGCAAGTAAACCTGAAGTCTCCACTGTTGTTTATAAAATTCGGAATGCATGCAGAACTGATAAAATTGTGGAAAAGAATATAGATCTTCTCAGCTGATAAAAATGGTGAAAGCTCTTCTAATGGCCCTACTTTAGAAATTCGAATACCAGCCGAGCATGTTACTGCTACGAATCGCCAAGTAAGATCAATCTCTGAAATTCCTGTAGTTGTACAAACAATGATGTTTGGTTTAGTTGCTTTATGAAGTTTGAAAATTGTTATGCAGATGGAGTTGGGAGAAGAGGGAAAGCGGGTTTAGGACTCAATTGACTTGATTAGACATGTGGGTTTTGTGTGACAGAAATAATCTATTGAAGGTTACAAGACATTATGTTTAATCAACATAATATGGTCAGATTCATGGTCCCATGAATGTTGTGGCTTGGACTCTCAAGCGGTTTAGGACTCAACTGACTTGATTAGACATGTGGGTTTGTGTATGACAGAAATAATCTATTGAAAGGTTACAAGGCATTATGTTTAGTCAATATAATATGGTCAGATTCATGGTCCCATGAATGTTGTGGCTTGGACTCTCACTTTAAACCCAGTATGGTGTCCCTAAACTCATCATAATTTGGATCAGTCAGGTTAGGTCTGGTTGCTGGACTGATAGGCTGAGTTGTCATCCTCGGTTACTTTAAATGGTGGAGCTGTAGAGGTTACATCATTTGTTTGCCTTGTAAACTTGCTGCTTAAACCTTAGTGACTCCTTTTCCTTACTGTTTGAATCCTCTTAAGTGCTTTGTGCTTCATGTACAGGTCAGAGGTGGCCAATTATGGGGGACAGATATATATACTGATGACTCGGATCTTGTTGCTGGTATGTGGTTCTACAAAGAAGAGTCCAGACCTTGTAATGCTTTTGTAGATAATGTGCACAGTGGTATGCCATTGGTTATATTAATGGTGCTTTTTGTCTTTCAGTTCTCATGCATACAGGCTATTGTCGCCCAACGGCTTCTCCTCCTCCACCTGCTATTCAGGAGCTACGTGCTACCATCCGAGTGCTACCTCCACAAGATTGTAAGTTTGTAATAAACTAGTATCCTGTCTTATGCCCATGTTAATAATTATACCTCAGGCCATGTTAACAATACATCAATTTTACTAAAATATCAACTTGAATGTGATATATGTCCTTTGTGTGTTCTTATCTGCAGTTCATCAGAGTCATGCTCTGCTTTGATCGTGGGACAAATGGTCATGTTTTGTCTAGATTTGAAAAGGAGAGTGGAGTTTTAGATAGAATAATTGTTAGATGATTTTGATGACCAATATTTAGTGCAAACTTTTACTTCAGGTTAAGATCTGGCTACTCCTGAGTTTCTTTAGTTTTTGGTGTTAGATGATGCTTGACATCTCCATATTGTATAATTACTTCGAAAGATTGAAATAGTTTTTCACTAATACTTGTCATACGAAGGATGATATACTATATTATATTGAAAGGATAATGGTTTGCTTGTCAAAGAATAATTTTGCAGCAATAGAAACTTTAGGAGATAAAAAGACCAACAGGTCCAGTAGGTGATTAATTCTTCTTGGTAGTCTGTTTCTTTCCCTTTTTTTTTTCCTTTTTTTGGTTGTACTGTGAATGAGTTACGTTCTTCTTACCCTATATCCTGTCTTACTCCTCCATTAACAGTTCACTAGCTACTCTTTGCATGGAATTGTGAAAATGTTCTGTAGTTGCTCAATAGTTTTGCCCCATGATTGTTTGGCCAAATTATTACACCTGGGTACTGATGAACTCATTTCTTTACTTCCAGTGAATTGTGTGAACGTTTTGTTTGTTTGATTGTTTTTTCCTTGGTGTGTAGTCACTATGTTGCTCATTGCACTTGTAATCATCTGTAACTCTTGACTTTTTTTGTTCTAAGGCTACATTTCTACACTGAGAAACAATGTTCGATCCCGTGCCTGGGGGGCTGCAATTGGTTGTAGCTACCGTGTTGAACGGTGCTGCATTGTCAAGGTGATAATCTCTAGTTGAGTTCCTTTATCTCCATTTTGTAAGTTTCAAGTGTATTTAGTAGTGAATGTCAAAGTGTCATCAGTGCCTCTAACCATACATGGAGAAGGCTGTATAGATTATTGACAAATTCTAAGACTTAATAACTTTATTGGTATCTTGTAATGGCTTGTACTCCTAAAGAATAGTCTATTGGATTTAATGTGCCATTTCCTTCATAATCATGACCTAAATACCTATTTGTTTCCTGTTAGTCATTATTAATGCTTCTTCTTTTTGCTTCCTTTTTTTTCTTGTCTTTTTATCTAGAAAGGAGGTGGGACCATTGATCTTGAACCTTGCCTAACACATACATCAACTGTGGAGCCTACTCTTGCTCCAGTGGCTGTTGAGCGTACAATGACTACGAGAGCTGCTGCTTCGGTATTACATCACATGTTTTATGAAAATCATTTTTTTCTGTGTACTTGTGTATTTTCTTTCTTTTTTTTTCCTTTCCAAAATTCCTTGTTCTGGTTTTGCATATGTTCTTTTTAACAGACTTTCAGGCAGCAATAATAGGTGTGGTGGTCATGTGGGCTTGGTTCTCAAAAGCATTGTCACCTTCCCTTTCTAATTCTAGGGGCAACTTAATTGGATTATCTAGGAATATCTTTAATTTGATGTCAAGAGAATGCCTTTTCTATGACAAGCTTGATTTAATAAAGTGAGGTGCATTTTGGAGTTAGCTCATTCTTATTATTTGGTTTATTGTTTTGTTGGGTTGTAAGTGCAGGCAAAAGGTGGTGTTTTTGTGTATCCCCTTTTGTGGCTTTAGGCACTTTGATAGGTGCTTATAAATGCTTTTTCCTGCAAAAAAAGTCAATTTGATAAATGTGCATTAGATAAGTCTGGTGTCATGGTGTGAATGAATGATTGGGACCATATTCTGTTTGGAGCTTAGCGAATGATCCTAGTTTTCTGGATTGAAGATTTCGAGCCTAAGAGTCCCTTCTAATATCATTTCACTTGCGTTGGTGACTTTGGATGAATATTTGATATTGGATCAATTGTTCAAAAGGAATTGGGTTATTCCTTCTTGGGTCTTTTGAGCTTTCTTTGTCAAATTTCATATTTAGGCTAGGTTGGTGGACCTTCTCTTTATCACTTTTCGAATTGGGCTTGGAGTTTTTAGCTTTCATTGTTCTTCTCTTTCCCCTTTTGTCTTGTTATAGAGTCATACATATAAATGCAACATCTAGACTAGGTTTGTCTTTCATTGTTTGAAAGAAAAACATGAA